>JAKUDI010000841.1:0-36573 GCA_022702515.1 Ilyophis sp. 1 JC-2022 | reverse complement strand
CTATAGGCTATTTCATTTTTCTTGGCCCAGTTTAGTAATTGTTATACATTTTGCCATTTTCATTTTGTAAATAACGGAAATGTATTAGGGTACCATGTCTGACACTGTTTGAAAAACAATAACCTCAATAGGGCAACTTTAGAAAATACACTGTTAGTCATGTTTATTGCTGCATTATTTGCTGCAGACAGCTGCAAAATGTATGGCATGCCTTAACAATAAACATAATGCTGTGAACTTGGTGTAAGGTTCTAATTACATTACAGTCATTTAGCAGACGCTTTTATCCAAAGCGACGTACAGTAAGTGCATATAGAAAGGTCATCGAAGTAACTACAGAACAGATAAGAAAGCACATTCTTCCCATACAGTATCAGCTATCCCTAGTAACGAACACAGTGCAGTTCACAGTGAACTGGGTAAATCATCTACTACAATTCTATTCTAAATAGTATAAACTTGAGTACACAGTTCAACAAGAAGACATACATGAGGTCCTAGATAAGTATTAGTCCAGGTGGAGCCTGAAAAGGTGTGTTTTCAGGCCACGACGGAAAGCAGGCAGGGTTGGTATTGAGCGTAGGGGAATGGGACGTTCGTTCCACCACTGGGGAGCTAGGATGGAAAAGCTCCGCAGTCGGGAGGAGCGAGTGCCATTGGCACGGAGGGGGGGAAGTGCGAGGCGCCCTGCTGTAGATGAGCGAAGTGGTCGAGCAGGAACATAGGTCTGGATCAGGTCCTGCAGGTAGACGGGGCCTGTCCTATTAGCTGCAGTGTGGGCCAGGGTCAGGACTTTGAACCTGATCCTAGCTGCAACTGGCAGCCAGTGGAGTGACCTCAACAGGGGGGTGACATGTGAAAATTTCGGGAGGTTAAACACAAGCCGGGCAGCTGCGTTCTGGATCAGTTGTAGAGGGAGTATGGCGCAGGCTGGTAAGCTTGCGAGCAGGGAGTTGCAGTAGTCCAGGCGTGAGGTGACCATAGTCTGGACCAGAAGCTGGGTGGAGTAGGTGGTCAGGTACGGTCGAATCCTCCTGATGTTGTACAGGAGGAACCTGCAGGACCGTGCCGTCGCCCTGATGTGGTCTTTGAAGTCCAGCTGGTCGTCTAGGACCACCCCCAGGTTCTTTGCAGAGCGGGAGGCAGCCACCACGGTCCCGTCAACGGTGATGGAGAGGTCAAGTAGCGGGGAGGTTTTGTATGGCATGAAGAGGAGCTCTGTCTTGTCGAGGTTGAGCTTCAGGTGATGGGTAGTCATCCACTCAGAGATGTCGGCCAGACAAGCAGATATCCTCCCCTTCACCTGTTGGGTAGAGGGAGGGAAAGAAAGGAAGAGTTGAGTATCGTCAGCATAACTATGGTATGAGAAGCCATGTGAATTGATTACTGAACCAAGAGACTTTGTATAAATGGAGAACAGCAGAGGACCAAGTACAGATCCCTGCGGGACTCCTGTAGACAGGGGATGGGGTGCAGAAACAGAACCCTTCCAAGAGACTTGGTAGGATCTATCAGTGAGGTACGATACAAACCAGGAGAGGGCAGTCCCAGAAATGCCCATCTCAGAAAGTGTAGAGATCAGGAGTTTGTGGTTGACCGTGTCGAATGCTGCAGACAGGTCAAGTAGAATCAGGACAGAGGAGAGGGATGAGGCTCTAGCATTGGAGAGCGCCTCGGTCACGGCCAGGAGAGCAGTTTCAGTGGAATGTTCGGTTCTGAAGCCGGACTGATGGGGGTCAAGCAGGTTATTCTGGTGGAGAAAAACAGACAGTTGGTTATGTACAGCTCGTTCAAGGGTTTTGGACAGGAAGGGCAAGAGAGATACAGGACGGTAGTTCCTGACATCAGAGGGGTCCAAGCTAGGTTTTTTTAAGAGTGGGGTTACACGGGCAGTCTTAAAAACAGCAGGAACATGGCCACAGGTTAGGGAGGTGTTGATAATAGAAGACAGATACGGAACAAGCTCAGCGGATATTGACTGGAGGACTGCCGACGGGATGGGGTCCAGCGCACAGGTGGTTGCGCGCTGGTGCGTGACGAGTTGGAGCACATCTGCCTCCTCCAGAGTCTTGAAGGACGACAGCGTGGCGATGGGTTCGGTATGGGGGATGTGGGGTGTCACCTGAGGTGTGAAGGAGTTGCGGATCATGGCCACCTTCCCCTCGAAGTGGGTTAGGAAGTTATCTGCAGAGAGGGAGGAGGGTGAAGGGGGCGGAGGGGGGAGAAGCAGGGAGGAGAAGGTGGAAAAGAGTTTCCGTGGATTAGACACACATGCATTAATTCTAGACTGGAAAAAAGAAGCCTTAGCCGATGTAGTTGCAGCTGTGAAGGCTGCCAGCAGAGTGTGATAGGAGGCCAGGTCATCTGGGGATCTGGATTTTCTCCACTTTCTCTCAGCGGCTCGCAGCAGGGTTCTGCTGGATCTGAGAGAATCTGTCAGCCACGGGGAGGGGGGTGATGGTCGAGCTGTTTTGGAGACGAGAGGACAAAGTGAGTTGAGAGACTGAGAGAGGCAGGAGTTAAACATAGAGGTGGCAACATCAACATGCATATTCGCAAAGGAAGCAGGAGGAGGAAGTTTAGAGAGAGCGGAAGTAGTGAGGGAGGAGTGCGAGAGGGTGCGGAGATTTCTCCTGAACATAACAGTGGGTGGGTCGTTAGTAGGGTTGAGGGAGAGTGGGAGGGAAAGAGAGAATGAATATATATAATTGAATATTTAATTACTGCTGAATGTATCGGTATCAAATCACATTAGCATACCTATTACATTTTTTTTAAAGTATCTAAATGAATCGAACCGAATCTTATCGAATCGAATCGTGGTCAAACGTAAGATATTATGATGCATCGAACCTTTGCCTAAAGAATCGTAATCGAATCGTTATGGGTTGAATCGTCCCACCCCTAGTGGGAAGTTTTAATAATTCATCATCAAATTTAATACTGTTGGCTATGTGAAGGGGGAAACCGTGATGGGTACCATATTGGAAGCCCTATTATGTATCAAAACAAAAAGTTTGTTCAAATTAACATTAGTACCACAAAACAAGTTTATTTTGATATCAGAAGAATTTACTGTGGGGATTTTTAATAATTAAGCATCAAATTGGTATTTTTTGCTGTGTGAAGGGGGAAAACCGTGATGGTACCATATTGGAACTACTTTAACTTGATCAATTCAAACATTTTGTTCGAATGAACAATAGTCCCATATAATATGTGTATTTCTGTGTATGCTTTGTGAATATAACAATATTTTATTGTGGGGAATTTTAATAATTAAGCATCAAAGTTGATACTGTTTGCTATATGACGGGGGAAACCGTGATGGTACCATATTGGAAGTCTTATAACTTGATCAATTCAAATATGTTGTTCAAATGAACAGTATTACCATATAATAGGTTTCCGGTGTATGCCTAGTGGATATCAGAAAAAATGTACTGTGGGGATTTTTAATAATTAAGCATCAAATTAGTACTGTTTGCTATGTGACAGGGGGAAACTGTGATGGCTACCATACTGGAATTCCTATAACGTGATCAAATAAAAAAGTTTGTTCAAACTAACACGAGTACCATATAATAAGTGTATTCTATTGTATGCCTAGTGAATATCAGAAGAATTTACCATGGGGATTTTTAATAATTAAGTATCAAAGTTTCACTGCTTGCTATCTGAAGGCGGAAAACCCCTATGGCTACCATATTGGAAGCCCTTGATCAAATCAATAACTTGACTTGATCAGATAACTTGATCCAATCAAAAGGATTATTCAAACTTGCACTAGTACCACATACTAAATTTATTCCAGTGTCTGCATAGTGAATCTCAGAATAATTTACTGTGGGGAGTTTTAATAATTAAGCATCAAATTGGTACTGTTTGCTATGTGAAGAGGGAAAACCGCGATGGGTACCATTTTAGAAGCACAATAACTTGATAAAATCAAAAGGTTTGTTCAAATTAACAGGATTAACACATAATAGGTGTATTCCAGTGTCTGCATAGTGAATATCAGAATAACTTACTGAGGGAAGTTTTAATAATTAAGCATCAAATTGGTACCGTTTGCTATGTGAAGGGTGGAAAACCGCAATGGGTACCATATTGTAAGTACTATAACTTGATCAAGTCAAAAAGGTTGTTCAAACTAACACTAGTACCATATAATAAGTGTATTCCAGTATATGCCTAGTGAATATCAGAATATTTTACAGCAGGGATTTTTAATAATTAAGCATCAAATGTGTTACTGTTGGCTACCTGAAGGGGGAAACCGTGATGGTTACCAAAGTGGAAACCTTATTATTGATCAAATCAAAAAGTTTGTTCAAATGAACAATAGTGCCATATAACAGGTATGTTATCCTCTCTGTATAGTGAGTATCAGAATATTTTACTGTGGGGAGTTTTACTAATTAAGCATCAAATTGGTACTGTTTGCTAGGTGAAGGGGGAAAACCGCGATGGGTACCATATTGTAAGTCCTATAACTTGATCAAATCAATAAGTTTGTTAAAAGGAACACTATTACCACATAATAGGTGTATTCCAGTGTATGCTTAGTGAATATCAGAATAATTTACTGTGGGAGGTTTTAATAATTAAGCGTCAAATTTGTTACTGTTGGCTATGTGAAGGGGAAAACCGCGATGGGTACCATATTGGAAGCACTATAACTTGATCAATTCAAATATGTTGTTCAAATGAACAGTTATACCATATAAAAGGTCAATTCAAATGTATGCCAAGTGAATATCAGAAAAACATTACTGTGGGGATTTTTAATAATTAAGCATCAAAGTTGGTACTGTTTGCAATGTGTAAGGGGAAAACCACGATGGGTACCATATTGGAAGCACTATAACTTGATCAATTCAAATATGTTGTTCAAATGAACAGTTATACCATATAAAAGGTCAATTCAAATGTATGCCAAGTGAATATCAGAAAAACATTACTGTGGGGATTTTTAATAATTAAGCATCAAAGTTGGTACTGTTTGCAATGTGTAAGGGGAAAACCACGATGGGCACCATATTGGAAGTCCTATAACTTGATCAATTCAAATGTTTTGATTTAATCAACAGTATTACCATATAACAGGTGTATTTCAATGTATGGCTAGTGAATATTAGAAAATTTTACTATGGGGATTTTTAATAATTAAGCATCCAAATTGCTACTTTTTTGCTATTTGAAGGGGGGAAAGCACTATGGCTACCATATTGGAATCCCTATAACTTGATCAAATCAATAAGTTTGTTAAAAGGAACACTATTACCACATAATAGATGTATTCCAGTGTATGCCTAGTGAATATCAGAAAAATTTACTCTGGGGATGTTTAATAATTCAGCATCAAATTGGTATTGTTTGCTATCTGAAGGGGGAAAACCATGACGGATAGCATATTGGAAGCCCTATTACTTGATCAAATCAAAAAGTTTGTTGAAATTAACAGGATTAACACAAAATAGGTGTATTCCAGTGTATGCTTTGTGAATATTCGAATATTTTACTGCGGGGATATTAAGCATCAAATTTTTTACTGTTGGCTATGTGAAGGGGAAAATGATGGGTACTAAATTGGAAACCTTATTATTGATCAAATCAAAAAGTTTGTTTAAATGAACACATGTGCCATATAACAGGTATGTTATAGTCTATGCCTAGTGAATATCAGTATATTTTACTGTGGGGATTTTTAATAATTAAGCATCAAATTTGTTACTGTTAGCTACATGAAGGGGGAAACTGTGATGGGTACCATATTGGAAGTCCTATCTGTCACAGTGTCAAAAGTTTGAGACCTTTTCATTTGGGGGAGACATTCCAATTACATTTTTTCAATAGGCCTATTGGTTTTACTGTACATAGACAGTATGGAGTGGGAATATTTGAAAATGCTACAGTAATATTTCACCCAAATCGGATCAGATATTTCAGCAACTATTCTCATAAACGAGTGTCAAACGTTTGAGACCTTTATGGATAAATTCCAATCCAAAATTTAGCTTTCTTCAATAGGCCTGTATTGCCATATATAGACATTTTGGAGTAGAATTATTAGAAAACACTACAGTAATATTTCACCCAACTTCGGTCAAGATGTAGATTCAGACCTATTATATCATAAACAAGTTTTAAAGGTTTGAGATGTTTTAATTTTAGAAAGAAATTCCAGTTCAAAATGTAAATGTATTCAATTGGACTGTATTGCCTTACCAAAAAAGTTTGGAGTGGGATAATTTAAACACGTTGCAGTAATATTTCTTCCAAATCTGATCAACAGTCTGTTAGGACCTCATAAAAAGTTTGAGACCTTTTAAGTTTAGGGAGATATTCCAATCCAAAATTTCACTTTCTTCAATAGGCCTGTATCGCCTTATAAATAATTTTTGCGGGATTATTTGAAAGCAACACCCAACTTGGGTCAGAGGTATTACAGGACCATCATAAACAAGTGTCAAAAGTTTGAGAACTTTTATGGGGAAAACTTCCAATTAAAAATGTCTGTTTTTAAAAAAAATATTTCATTAAAAAAATTCCCAATTAAAAAAATATAAATTAATTTTTAAAAATAATAAAAAGTTGATTGTTTTATTAAAACATAACAGTAGTCCACCGGACAGGGAAGGTGGTGGCGGCCAAATATTTGATTTAAAAATAACATTAATTCCCAAAGAGGGGAATAATGGACATAAAAAACGATTTATCTCAGCTAGCAAGGTCCATGTGCATAGCCATTGTGTGTGCATGCTACGTCTTAACGCAGTTATTCTTTTGATTAACACGTTAAACATTTTGCATTAATCACGTGTGTTAACAAGTAAATTGACAGCCCTAATATTTATATTTACTTATTGTAGTCCCCCGAAGAGGGGGGGGGTGGTGGTGGGCTAATTAAAAAATATATATATTATTCATTGCGCTTTACAAATTAGCCAATTTATTTTGCATTAATCACAGGTGTTAACGAGTTAATTTTGACAGGCCTAATATTTATACTTGCTTATTGTGGTCCCCCAAAGACAGTAAAAAAATTAATTGATAAATAAAATGTACTTTTCTAACAGCAGAGGTTCAAATAACATTTTCATTTTCCTCAATACATTTTTACTGTTGTATTTTTGCAATCATGGACGAGGGGGATTTGCAATCGTGGACGGACGGATTTGCGATTGTAGGTAAGGCTTTACACACTTTGACCCGGCATTTCACAATGGCAATTGTTTTTAAAAGATTATTTTTGCCCGCCAGAAAGAGAGTGGTGGCGGTAAATATTTGTTTCAATTTTGGATTTTGATTACATTTAGCTAATTTCTAAATTATTTAAAAATAACATTTGTCCCCAGAGGGGAATGATGGACATAAAAAATACTTATTATTAAATATATTTTTAGTACAAGTTAATTTGTAAGTAAAAAGTTTTGCTGAAAGAGTCGTTGTTAGTTACCGATTGTAGTCCCCCAAAGAGGGGGTGGGGGTGGTGGGCTAATTCTAATAAAACAAAATAATAATTTTGTCGTTGGTCCACAAATAGTAGAGGTGTTGGTTTGAAACAATCACAAAAACGTGTAATTGTTAATATATTAATATTTACAAATTTTGGTCACCACAACACAATATTTGTTGTATATTATTCATTGCATTTTACAAATAATTATTTAATGTATTTAAAGATAAGTGAAGAACAGGGTGGGGTCAGCAAAAAAGAAATTTAATTAAATTTACTTATTTAAAAATTTTAAAATAATGGAATTAAAAAAGAGCTGAGGTGTTGGCTGACAGATATAAAATGAGCAATAATAGATGGCATTATAAAACAATTTCAGCCGCTGATGGAAGTGTTCAGTTGGTATTTGCCGGGCGCCAAGCCTGCCTAGAACAGCGAAAGTAGCTAACTGACTGAAAGTCCCCCTTGTTGAAAGTCGCTTGAGAAGTGGCATAAATAGGCAGTAAAATGGTGGTAGTATGCCAATATTGCGGTGTTCGTGTGTAAGCACGGTTACCTAACAACCGACGCCACTTTTTTCATACCGCGCACAGCTGATCGGTTGGGTAAATAGACCAGTTTCTCAGAAATGTCCCAGTAGATGTGTGCATGCAAAGCTGGGGAGAGAGAAATAGCATTCGGTTACTGTCAAAGTGATTGATGGGTATTTTATGAATATTAATGAGGTTATGAAAAATTATAATTATGCATTAAAAATATATTTTTAAAATTTTTATTATTATGATTATGTATTATCATTCGGGGTGGGGTGTTGGGGTTTTGTTTCAAGGGTTTGATGATTGGTCATTTTATTGGTGGTTGTTGTAAATGTTGGTAAATGGTTTTGTGACGGTTGTAAATTGTTTTTATGGAGGGCCTTGGTGCTTAGGGGGAACATAATTTATTTATTAAATGTACTTTTTATTAGAAAAACATAGTGAAAAAGTAATGGTGTATAAATGTATAGGTTGTTAGTAGTAGTAGTGGTAGTACGCTGCAGTTTTGTGCGTGTGTGACGGTCCGTTCTGCCGTACCAAACTGTTATTACTAACTATACGCTGCAGTTTTTAGCGTGTGTGACGGTCCGTACTGCCGTACCAAACTGTTATTACTAACTATACACTGCAGTTTTGTGCGTGTGTGACTGTCCGTGCTGCCGTACCAAACTGTTATTACTAACTATACGCTGCAGTTTTTTTTGCGTGTGTGACGGTCCGTACTGCCGTACCAAAATGTTATGGATGAGGTGACGATGCTCTCAATGATGGCTGTGTAAAACTATGTCCCGTTTTAGTTTTTACTTCCGGTTTACTTTTTGAAATTGTCAGATGAGTGCACAGTTCTGAGGATGAGTGTGCTCCTGAATTCCCTCAACAAAACCCCAGAAATAAAGGTTTCATACTGGGATTTGAAGTGCCCCCATTTGTGAGAAAAAGTCGCCCACTCAAAAGCTTTTTGACGAAGTGGAGTCAAATATGCGCTCTCAAAAGTGTGTAGGGGCCGTATTAGGATTTTACGGTTTAAAAAACTTCAAGACAAAGATAGTTGGGGAGAAATTCTTAACTCTGGACAACTGGAGCCGTTTTGTATACAGCCTGCTCCTCTTCATTTGCAAGGTAACTTTATTATTTGTATGTGTGGTTGGTGCTTTAGCGTTTTATTCTCACTTTGCCAGCTAGCTAGCTGCCATCGTCAGGTAATTTACTAACGTGAACGTTAGTTCGCTACGTTCCTAGTGCATGCATTGCAGGCAGTTAATCACATAGCCCAAGTTACTTCAACATGTAACTGTTAGCTAGCTGTATTTCGATAATTTATAATATCTACTGTAGCTTTAATGTTTTCTGAAACTACTTGATGTTTCGCTCGGTAGATAGCACTAGTAACGTTAATTTAACTTGAATTTGGTGTCCAGCCATGCACAGCTAGCTAGCCAGCAACAGTATTTAGGCCCCAACTTTAGCTAGCTAACTTAAATAATCTTCCGTGGGGATGATTTTTCACAAGCTGTTTTTATTCGGATGAATGGTATGTGTGGAGTTCTTGGCCTCATCATTGAAAAGTTTAGTAGATAAGTAATCTGATTGGTGGAGTTCGCATTGTGCACATCGTGTTACTGTTTGCTTGTCATGACAGTTTGGTCTGTTGTTTTTCTATTACACTTCCATAACTACAAGTAAATTATTTGCCATGCAGAAATATCACTACTACTAATAACAGTGGTTCATCAGGTTACTGATGTTGTACTATTTTTTTTAAAAATTTGATTATTTAAAAATCATGTGCATAAGTATTCAAACCCTTTGCTTTAATGTATTTTTAAAGTATAATTTAATATTTGGTCGCATATCCATTGCATTCTGTTACCTCCAGAAGTCTGACCCATCAACATCGAAAGACTCTCGATATCTTATTTTCAGTTACTGTTACAAGCGATACTATAACTTCTGCATTTCAATGGATCTCTGTGAATTGGGGGGTGAGACTAGATTCACCTGTAAATTATGCTGCTACAGTATGGAACACATGACTGGCCAAATGACTAAGTCATCAAGGGTCTAAGGCAGGGGTCGGCAAGTAAATTTGGCCTCGGGCCAATTTCTTTCTGAGCCACTAGGTGGCGGGCTATAACATAATAAAAGGCTAATTTAAGTAATTGATCGTTAAAAAATGTGACACGTTAGACTAATGCTTTGGTCCTCATATCGGGATCTGGTGTAATGATCTGACTTTTCTTTCGAAAAATGTGAATACATTTCTTAACTAGGTAGCAGTGGGGATTACTCCCCGAATCCATTGCACTGCAGTATTTTGGCTTGACTAGCGAGTTTGTGTTGTGATTCTCAACAACGTTGAAACGTAGTTCCATGTTTCAAAAGAAAAGTCCGATATGAGTACCAAAGCAAGTTCAAGTTCAAGTTCTTTTATTGTCACTTCACAGTTTACACAGGTGTAATCAGAGAGAGAAAAACTTTACGTAGAAAACGCCCGACAGCGGACAGCAGTTGTATCAATTAAATATCAGTGTCACAAAGACGCACGAGAGGAATCGATTGACGCATAAAAACCTTGAAAACTGCCTGCGGATTAAAGTGACGTCCATATCACCAGATATCCAACGAATAGTGACCGATGGGAGATGCCAGTTTTCACATTAAGTGAGTACTAAGCCTGTCGTTATTGCATTTAATAGCCTAATTGTATTTTTTATATTTTTAATGAATGGCTCATTTAATTATTATCCCTAATGTAGCGTGTTTGCTCTGTCGTTTCAGGAGCATAGGCCTATGCACCACCACTAGAGTGCGGATCGGGCCGCATATTTCTGTCCGAACCCGACCGAGTCCGAGATAGTAGTAACCGAGCCCGACAGGAATTCTGCTTTTTATGTCCGAACCCGACCTGATCCCGACGCAGTTAATGTAAGGCACTGAAGCGCTGACATAGTGTTTCCCTGTCACGCAGTTGTTGTTACCATGGTTACAGCTTCCCTGTTTAGTGGACACTGGGCACCTAAATGACCGTCAAAAAATAAAATAATATATTTATAATAAGGTTGTTCTTGTGTTGAGTGTGCGGTTTACACTGAACCATCAATTATTGGACAAAGCTCAGTGTGCCACTTCTCTTTTTTTGGACGTACTCTTGCTACAACCTGCACCTCTATTGGAGAGACACGTGTACGTTGAACTATTTTTCTGTTGGTAATCATACTTTTACTTGAATACAGTTTTTTGGTACTCTACCGCCTCTGCTGGCCATTGTGAACGTTCCTTTGCACATTGTTTAATTGCATTTGGAGGTTGTTTCTGGACTTGTGAAAGTAGCTTTTTGTTCTCAGTTGCCGATTAAAGCCGTGTCTTTTATTTTCGGTAATGATTTAGCTGGAGAAAATGTGTTTTCTCTGCCTGAAGTTACGAATGAGCCTAGCATGAATGACAGTACTGATAACGTGGCATGATAATTTCTCTCTGTTTTCACTGCGTGTGTAGTGACACACACAATATTCGGTATCATTTTTATTTATTTCACACTATATTTTCACCAAAAACAAATTGAAGCACCATGTGAAGTAGGCTAACCCATCCTAATTAGTAGTTCAAAAGTAAAATGTTCGCTAGTTGTTCGGCCGCCGTGACCGAGCCCGAACATCATTTTAAAAGTTTAGTCCGAGCCCGGCCCGACCCGTCGGGCCCCGTCGGGTTCGGGTCGGGTATCCACCCTCTAACCACCACCCCTCGCACTCCATGATCAAGCGGATCAAGCTTTTTTTTGCGCCGATTTTGTTGTTTTTGATGTTTTTCATAAAATTAAACTGAATTTGCTTTGTTACTGTTTACATGTGTGGTGCAGTCACATATAAATACATTATTAAGTTTGAATGATTTACTGAGCTGGTGTTATTTTTTTCAAACCACACACCGCATGTTGGCTATTTCAGCACCACGCATTGTCCACCTACTTATTGATTCACTACTAGGGGTTCAGCGTCAGTGCAGCCCGCTGCCTGATTGTCTGTGCGTGTCATTCACTCTCAACATGGATAAAAGTACAATAAGCATTCTTCAGGTGTGGGTAGATTCTCTATTCGGACATTATAGCCGATACGTGGGACTGTCGGTTCGATATTGTGTAAAAAAAATAATAATTATTATCTGGCGGGCCTGTTGCCGACCCCTGGTCTAAGGTATGAAACGAGCCCCAAACCATCACTCTATGGCCAGATATGGAGTAGATATGGATGGATCACTTTAAGGGTTTCTTCTCCTGACTTTTTTCCTCAGAGTTCTATAGGAAAATGAGTCAGCAGAAATAACCCTTGCAGTGCTATCCATCCACATCTACTCCATATCTGGCAACAGAGTGATGGTTTGGGGCTCGTTCGATAGCTCAGACCCTTGATAACTTACAGCCATTTCGCCAGTCTTTGTGTTCCATACTGTACCAGTGTAATTTACAGCTGAATTTAGTCTCACCCCCGAATTCCCATAGAGATCCATTGAAATGCAGAGAGGTTATAGTATCGCTTGTAACAGTACCTGAAAATAAGATATCGAGAGTCTTTTAATGTTGATGGGTCACAGACTTCAGGAAGTAACAGCATGCAAAGGATATGTGACCAAATATGAAATATGATACTTTAAAAATACATAAAAGCAAAGGGTTTGAATACTTATGCACATGATATTTCAGTTTTTGATTTTTAATACATTTGCAAACATTTCTAAACATCTTTTCACTTTGTCATTATGGGTTATTGAGTGTAGATTGATGGGCAAAAATGGCAATTTTATCCATTTAAAATTAAATCTACAACACAGAGTGCAAAAAGTGATGGGGTTTGAATAATTGAGTGCAACTGTATTAAGTTGAAATGTTCTTAGATTGTGCAAGGAGTATAACAATTCAATGTTATACAGCTCATGTGATCTTGAAAAGGACAATTTATTGACAGTTGATTGTATGCATTTATTATTGAACAATTTACCTTAAGACACTTCTTCGTACAAATCATTGCAAATGTTCGAAAGAATGTTGACATCACTGTGCAATGGATTGTGTACATGTGCAAGCAGTCTGATGATTTGCATATTATATTGAAATAAATGTTAAGTTGAGCAGTAATGATTTGTTCTATTTCTTCTGTTGTAAAATGTTAATGCCCATTTTTGCAATCCACAAATGTAACCAACAGCATTTTGAGTAGCATTTTCACACATTTTTAGTTAAAACAACTTAATGTATTTAAGGCAATCAGTTTCCTCAAACCATTTGAGTTCCAAGTTCTGACTACTGAGTTGCTGCAACTTAAAAGTAGTTATTTTAACTTTACTTAAGGGATTGTCGTAATAGTAATTGAAGGAAATAAATGCAGTAACTGAGTTTTTCACAATTGTTAACACACAAAAAGCGAAAATTCGGCACAATTTGCACAACCTTCACTTCATGTACCAATCGCTCGACCCAATTTGGCACTACTTCACACTCCCTTATCTGCATTAGACTCTGACTTTCCTTCTTTACATTCTGATGTCAATTACACATCACCTTGTTGTCAAAACACTACACACAATGTTCAGTTGTTGCACACACTTCTCAAGTAAAATCTCAAAGCATCAACCTACAACACACAAATATTCAAATCTCTAAACATTCAGGTCTGTTGAGCAATTTGCAATCAGGACTGCAGCATAAAAGTGCCTTGAGCCTCTGTTTTGTTTGGTGAACAATGCAGAATCCTAACCTGAGGAGAGTTGTGCGCATAAGAGTCGCAAGAAGACCAGGAGGAGGAGTAGTAAGGAGAGGAGGAGGAAGGAGAGGAGGAGGACGAGGAGGAGGTTAGTTACTCTAACTCAGAATCATGCTTTCTGATAAATCATTTTTTAGCATCCTAGCAGATAGACTGTCAAAGATTATCTCACGAATTATAGACCCAGACCAAACAGGTTTTATCCCAAATAGATATTTATTTGATAATGTAAGACGAACTTTGAATATAATAAATTACTCACAGAAAACAAATATTCAAACATTGATTCTTACTTTGGATGCTGAGAAAGCCTTTGATAGGGTGTCATGGCCTTTTATAATAGAAACCTGTATTAAGTTTGGCTTTCACGACACCTTTATCAAATGGCTTCAAGCAATGTATACAACATCAAGAGCACAGGTCAGGGCAAATGGGACCCTGTCAGAGAGCTTTGAGTTAAAACGGGGAACGAGACAAGGGGACCCACTATCTCCATTAATTTTTGCAATTTGTATTGAACCTCTGGCAGCATATATTCGAGCAACCAATGAAATTGAAGGGGTAAAAATAGCAGAGCAATGTCATAAATTGGCATTATATGCAGATGATGTGGTCTTATATGTTACAAATTTAGAAAAATCCTTACCAGCACTTATGCAAATAATTAATAACTACAGCTTAGTATCAGGATATAAATTAAATATGCAGAAATGTGAAGCAATGGTCCTAGGTGTCCCTGTTTGTAGAGACATGAAAAGGCAATATCTATGGCAATGGGATAATGATAGAGTTAAGTATCTGGGAATTGTGATACCAAAGAATTTTAAGCTATTATATCAATTGAATTATAACTGTCTGGAGATACAAATTAGACAAGATTTGAATCGGTGGAGAACTGTATTACTATCACTGGGTGGAAGAATAGATGCAATAAGAATGAATGTACTGCCCCGTTTTCTGTTTCTATTCCAGACAATACCTCTGTTCATAAGTGCAAGTGCTTTCAAAAAATGGGATAAAATGATAAATAAATTTTTATGGGATGATAAAAAACCAAGAGTTAAAATGAAGACACTTAAAATGGCTAAAGAGAAGGGAGGCCTTGCCCTCCCCAACCTAAAGCACTATTATTATGCAGCTCAAATGCAACCAATACGTACTTGGTTAAATGATAATTCTGAAGCAAATTGGAGGACAATAGAGCAACACATGTGTAGTGTCTCAATAAAAACGATGCCTTTCTGCACAGAGAAACAACGAAGGACACAAGTAGTTGACAGTACATTAATTAGAAACACTTTGGAGACTTGGAATAGAATTAAGAGAAATTGTGAAATGAGAGATGACCTAATCGTATTGAGAGAGATAAAGGAAGACCCAGAGTTTATTCCTAATAAACATGATATAACTTTTAATATATGGGCACAAAAGGGACTGATTATATTTGGACAATGCCTAAATGAAAATGGAATAAAATCATTTGAATCTTTAAGGCAACTCTATCATTTACCACAATCTCACTTCTTTCGATACCTACAATTGAGAAGTTATATCCAGAACAGTAAAATACAAAGGAAAACCATGAGTGACCTTCATCCACTTGTGCAATTTTTGGTAAAGAACTATAGTAAAATCAGAGTGCCACATCAAATCTCAACAATATACACTATTCTAGAAAACAACCATAAGCAACAAGACACAAGGGCAAAACTAAAATGGGAAGAAGAACTTAATATACACATATCTGAGGACACTTGGAAGGAAATGAATCAGAATGTACACACAACCACAGCATCTCCCTATTGGAGAGAATATGCATGGAAAATACAATCACGGTACTTTATAACACCAGTGCAACAAGCTAAATATAATTCTAAAATAAAACCAAATTGTTGGAGGGAATGTGGTGAAACATATGCCAACTTTGGTCATATTTTTTGGTTTTGCCCATCATTACAATTGTTTTGGAACAATATACAGAAGGAAATTAATATTATCTTAAACGGGGTTATTCATTTGAATGTAGACTTTGTGCTGTTAGGTAAAACAGTAGACAAAATAGGAAATAAAAATGATGAATATAAATATTTGTTAAGGATATTGCGTATAACGGCACTGAAACAGATAACAAGAAATTGGCTTCAAAAAGCATGCCCCCTGATAGATAAATGGAGAGATATGGTTCAACAAATATACCAGATGGAGTACTTAACTTATAAAATGAGGGGGAATCTGAAATTATTTGAAAAAAGATGGGCTATGTGGGCAAGTTACTATCACATAAAATAAAGTTACTGGATTATGGTGCTCCATATTAGAGCTGACAGTCATTTAGGGGAGCACTAAATATTTATTTATTATTATTATAATTCTTATATATATATTTTTTTTTTTTTCTTTAATTATTATTTTCTTTTTATTTTCTTTATTTATTTTTTGTTTGTTTACCTTAGATTTATGCTTTTGAGATGGGTGGGATATTTTGATATAAGGAAAACCTTTGGATTTATGGAATATAGTAGGTAGTTATTTAAATACGAAATAAGATTAAATGTATTTTTATTTTTATTATTATTATTATTATTGTTATATTTTTATTTTAATAATTTTTTTATATATTTTTTTTTCTTCTATAAATTCAAAATTATGATAATACTGTAATAATTTAAGTATGTATAGTAAATATTGTTAATAACAATTATTCTCATATTGACTGAATGTTATTATGATGTACCACTGGGTGACACACCTATTCACATTATCTATGTATGTTTAAAAAAAACAATAAAAAAAACATTTTGTTATCACCACATATACTGTATAACATGGGTAAGATGTATGAAATGATATGATAACAATAAAATTAAAAAAAAGTAAAAATTAAAAAAAATCATTTTTTAGAGTTATTCAGACTTAATTAAGTTATATGTACTGTGAAGTATAAGTAGGGAAAACTTAATATTTTGAGTGGATTGAACTTGCATTAGTTATTGTAACTCAGAATCATGCTTTCTGATAAATCAATTTTTTGATTTGTTCAGACTTAGGTAAGTAAGAATAACTAATAAATGGTATTCCAGTTGACTACTAATTATATGTCCTCTATAGTTAATTAAATTAAGGAAACTCGTTGCCTCAATTTAATCGAGTAAGTACAACTAATCTATACTCAGGGAGCATTTCTATACTCTTCGAAAAAATCACCAGCCTAAATTTAGAAAAAAATCAATTTAGTACACATCACATTTAAAAAAAATAAAATGCATAAATAACAAATGCATAAAACTCTGAACTGTTTACACAATTTTTTTTATTGTTAACATTTATCCAGTAAAAAAAAAAAAGTGTTAATAAAATAAATGCATATATACATAATTAAAATTGTGCAATATGATAACAAAAATAATGTGCAGCATAAGTTTTCATTAAAGTATCTCTCTGTTTACAATTCCCTGTATGTTCATGTTATATTTTCTATGTTAAAACTGATCTAAAATTTTCTATTCCCCTTAAGCACTCGAGACCTTTGCCTCCAAAAGGTCTGGATTTTTAGGTTAAGGGAATAAAATAATTTGAGACTAATATTTTATGTCAAATAAAACATTAATATATAGGAAAAAAGTAAACAGATGCAGGAAACTTTTGCTTTTAAAACATTAAAACTGTGCATTAACATAACTTTGAGCTTTGCAGCCCGTCTTAGTTAATGTAGCAAACATACATTTGTAGTATGATTACATCACGGAACGAAAGTGTATTTTTTTTCCTCTACCAGAACGTTAAAAACAGAGCATGCTTAAATTACATTGGCAAAATATTGAACCGGGCTTATTATGTGTCCGTTTTTACAAAGTTTGTTTTGTCTACAACATGCTCTCCTTCTCTTCCCTCCTTTTACGGACATACGTGTTCCACTGCCTCTTGATCTCTTCCACTAATATAAAGGGTTAACCACAACATAACAATACATTACGTCATTTCAGCAAACATCTTTAAAATAAACTTGTCGTAGTCTATACAGTGTAGCAACTCATGAAGTCTGAAGAGTTCTCTCCAAAAGTAAATACATGTTCCAGCCATGGGGAGTTCCAGATAGTGCAGTTAACGGTTATCCATCAAACGTAACTCCGTAACTCCTGCTTCAATCCTCAGGCCAGTAAGATCGACAACGCAGTAGCTATCAAACCTAACGTTATAGCTTATACGCAAAAGGCAGTGAAATATCACCGGCCAGTTAACTATGGTTAACGATACGAAAACAACTCAAGTAAATATCTTTGAGGCTACAAGATAACCATCACGTTAGCAAGCCAACAAGACGCCGTAGGCTGCACTTAATTTAACTTACCGCATTTGGAGGAACAGAAATATCAGTCGGGCTTGGTAACGTTTCCGCATTCCTTTGGCTGGCATACCCCAATTCAACCTGGGCATAGTGTAACTGTTAACGTTAATCCGCTGATGCTCTTGCACCCAGAGAAAGCACACTTGCGACCCATCAGTCATTGCTTGTAAATTGAAACTATTGGAATTGAAAAAACAAATTTACAATTTTTAATAACTAGCATAATTGGAAAAAAGCTAATACATTGAAAGAGACTAACTGTAGGCTACAACGATATTGCTTGTCAAATGGATATAGCCATTGGCCACGCCTTCTCGGGAATGTATTTATATTGGGGGCGGTAACAAAGTGCGAAATTGATTACGTGCAAGTGTACAAAAAGTACACTTCTATGTCATTTTCAATGATGTAGCCCATTTTTCATTTTCAACCCCGGAAGAAGAAGAAGAATAGGCGATGTAACGGCTAAAATACTGAAATTAAACGTTTTGCCCAAAATTGTAGATATAATGCATACTATTGTTCTCTTCCATCTGAGGCAATGCCTAGATATTAGTTAGCACCTCAAAAAATGTGTTTTAGTGTTTCCTACCCCTTTAAGGTAACGCATTTCAGTCTTAAAACAAAATAAGCACTAACTTTTAGCTAATATTATCTAAGTTAACAAACTTTATACTGGTAAGGAATTAACTTATTTGCGAACAGATGATTGGGCAAGTTAACTAACGTTACCTTGCGAGTGCTTGCTTTAGGTATGCTAACCGTTAGCATTACCAACGTAACAGTAGACACTAATTTACGTTAGCTTCAGTATCGGTGTTAGTCAAACACAAAATGCTGGTATTTTAATTTAATTTTTATATTAGTGTTTCATTGGCATGGATTACCTTAATTATCGGGATTACCTTTCAACGTTGCACAATAACTTGCAGGTAAAATAGAGCAGGCAGATTTTGTGACGGACGTGCTCATCTGTTCAGAGAAAGAAAAAACTTTTTACGAATAATATTGTAATTCAAAACGTTTTATAATGTCCAAGTTTGTTTCTTTGTCATTCGAAGTTAAACTTCGGCGGAATGTAACGTTAGACTTTTGAGCAATTTAGGAGTAATTTATGGTAGACCGAATGGTAGCCATGAGCCTCCTAGCTACCCGTTTACTTTGAATGGCTGCCAACTAAATTTGAATAGCTAAGGTTACCGTGAAGACATTTGCGTTGCCACTGTCCTGGTCTACATTTCGCTTTTCTTAACTTTACAGGAAAAAATACTAAAACATTTGAGTGCGAATTTGTTGGTGAGTTTGGATTTCACATTAACTAGCAAGTGAACTGTGTGAAGAAAAGTAAATGCTATCTTGGAGATGGGCAAATCTCTAGAGCAGGGGTGTCCAAACTACGGCCCGCGGGCCAATTGCGGCCCTTGAAGCGTTTTAAAGCGGCCCTCTAAACATTTCAGAAGAATTATTAAATCTGGCCCGCTGCTACAAATGAGAGAAAAAAAATGCTGTTGTTTTTTTAACACTAGGGGGCAGCATAGTAAAAGCCCAACTAAAAACAGATCAGCAGTTTGTACCCCCCCCCACCCCAAACAAAAAATAATCTTATGCATTAGCTAGCCAACGTTCCTGTAGCCTACAAATCGTGTTCTTATCAACATGGCGACTGCAAAGAATCGAAAGGTGGATAGTGAATGTAGGAAATTCCAGCCACGATGGCAAAATTAATACTTTTTCAGAGTACAGAGGCAAGTGTGTCTGTTTAATTTGCCAGGAATCAGTAGCGGTGATGAAAATAATTTAACGTTAAGAGACATTATGAAACGAAACATGATGCGTCTTTTAAGGCATATACTGGAGCAACCAGAGAAGAGAAATCAAAGCAGTTGGCGGCAAGCCTATCATTGCAACAAACCCAGTTTTTTTGTGCTAATCAAACGCAGCAGAATGCTACCAGGGCTAGCTACGAGGTGGCTAAGCTAATAGCGAAGTATGGAAAGGCCTTTGTAGAGGGTGATTTTATTAAAAGAGTGCGTCACAAAAATTGTGGAGATTGTATGCCCAGAAAAGAAACAAGACTTTTGCAATGTTAGTGTTGCGAGAAACACAGTGGCCCGGCAAATCGAGGATTTATCAGCTAACATCAAGGTGCAAATATCAGACAAAGCTCCGTTGTTTCTTTTCTATTCAATTGCGTGTGACGAGTACCGACACAACAGATTCGGCTCAGCTACTAATTTTTTTGCGGGGGGTTGACGATGATTTTTGCTTTACTGAAGAGCTCCTCGACCTTCGGAGCCTGACTGGAACAACGAAAGGAGCTGATATTTTTGAAGCTGTGTCAGTTGATATTCAAAATCGGAATCTCCCTTGGGACAAGTTGTGTGGAGTTACAACAGATGGTGCTCCAACCATGATAGGTGAGCGTAACGGAATGGCTTCCCTGGTTTGCAGAAAAGTTCGTGAGTCGGGGCGAGGCTGTTAAATTGCACTGTATTATACAGCAGGAAGCATTATGCGCCAAAGTCACGAAACTGGGCGATGTCATGAATACAGTCGTGAAAACTATTAACATAATTTGTGCGAAAGCACTCAATCACAGAAAATTTCGGGCATTCCTGTCTGAAATGGATACAGAATATGGGGACGTGATCTACCACTCTGATATACTCTCACATATGTGAGCAAACATTTTCCCTGATGACGCTAAACAAGAGCCGTTTGCGATCAAAGATAACAGACAGTCACCTTTGCGATGTCCTGCGAATCGCATCTACAAACCTCACGCCCGACATCACAGCGATTCTTCAGTCCAAGGCACAACAACACTGTTCTCATTAGAAGTGTCACTGGTGAGTGAAATTCTTAAAATCTCTTCAAGCTCGCCTTTTAATAGGCTATAATACTATTCGCCTAATTTAAATAGAAATCTAAGTGATGTTGGCAACTGTATGCCACATGTCTGAGCGCACTTGTATTTATTTTACACACACGCACACATAGCCTATATATATATATATATATATATAATAGCCTGTGGCCCGTGGTAGTCATCATTTTTCTCCATCTGGCCCTCAGTGAAAAAAGTTTGGACACCCCTGCTCTAGAGTGTAGCTGTTAAATGGTTGAGTAGCCAATGCAATGCGTGTAGGGGTGTCTCTCCTTGAGCTGAGAAACGGCATGTGACATTTGTTAACTCTGGAATTGGAATTTTTACACCCCCTCAAATGTTAGTTGTGCATTCATAATGAGTGTAGGTCTACTTAAAGCACAACTGACGTTTGGTAGAACTTTGGGTTGTGTAGTTACCTGGCCATGATATGAGTCGAAATGGTGGCGAAATGTGTTCGTTAGTTGCTCTGGGGTGATAATCCAGGGTTGCCAGATCTTGTCAATCTTTCCAGCGTATTATAAATAGAAATCATAATGTTTTAACTTTTTAAAATAAGTGCATGCTTTGCGACTTCATTTTTACCCGTGACTGCACATTGAGACTATCAGAATTTAGCAGTAAAACCGCGGACATGGCAACACTGGTGGGACGTCTTATGACCTGCTTACGACACTTCCACAGTGCGGTTGGAAAATAGTATGGCGTATATTTTTCGCGGACTGCTAAACAGTGCACATTAAACTGCACACTTCTGCCAGTGCACTGTTTGCAGGAGACAGGGCGCAGTAGATAGGGCTTTGATTCGGACACAGCCCCGGTCTTTTCATATAAGATTCCCCACCCCTGATTTAGGGAATCAGTCATTTTGTAGGGTGTCAGAATTCTCAGTTTTTTTTTGAGAATTTGGAAACATTCAAACTGGCCAATCCTCGAAATAGTGCACTATAAAGCGTATGGGAGCCATTCCAAATGCAGCAATGGCCTTTTCCTCAGCACAGGTCGCTTTCTTAACCGCTTCTCCTCAATCCACAGGTCATCGCCATGGCTCTACGCTTGGCATCTCCATGCTGTTTGCTGTCGGACGAGGAAGAGGTTGGAGCTGCGGTGTTTGAGTCCACAGCGGCGGACATCGGGGGCCTGTTGGGAACACATTGCAGTGGAACCACCATGCCGGAAATTTCGCTCATCTCCCCAGGTCTGGAGCCCCAGACACCACAAAGAGAGGTGAGAGATTAACCAGGAAGACAGTCATGGGAGAGAGAGAACGCGGTCTCGGGAGGCTCTACAATGAGCGGAGCTTCCAGTCATTGTTGCTTAGGAACCGATCAAGACTTGGTTTATTGATTCATAAAATTATGATTGGCTCAAGATGGTTGACGGCCAAAATAGCACACTATATACTAAATAGGGAGCCGTTTCGGACACTGCCCCTGTGCCCTGTCATTGAAACTGGGTTAAAAAATAGATTAAATGGTAAATGGACTGCACTTATATAGCGCCTTTATCCAAAGCGCTTTACAATGGCCTCTCACTCACCCGTTCACTCACACATTCACACACCAATGGCGGCAGCTGCCATGCAAGGTGCTAGCCTGCTCATTGGGAGCAATTTGGGGTTCAGTGTCTTGCCCAAGGACAGGAGGAGCCGGGGTTCGAACCGCCAACCCTGCGATCAGCGGACGACCCGCTCTACCTCCTGAGCCACAGCCGCCCCTACATTACTGAAAATAAAGGCCTATTTAAAAAAAAAAAAAAATTATAAAATAAAAAAACAGACAGAGATTTGGACAATTATTGTGATTTATTATCTTATTAACAACAATTACACAATGCCCGTACGTGTGTGTGTGCGCGTTAGCACCGTGCACACGCCTTGTTGGACGTGTAGCAGTTGGAAAGTTAGATTAAACCATGTAGGTTGCTCATCTTTGGCTACATAATAAGCAGTGTGTATTATATTGGCCATTTTCACCAACATCCTGTGAGGACAGGTGATAGTTGGGTATCAGGTCCCTTCTGTCTGATTCTGGCAGAAGCTTCAGTAAGCTGGTGTTGCTTGTCCCCCTGTCAAATTTTGTAAGATTTTATTGATAACATACAAAGCCCTTCATGGTGTAGCCCCTTCTTATATCTCCAAGCTTTTTATCCCTTACCAGCAGTGCAGCCTTAGGTCCGATGGCAGAGCTCCATTCACTGTTCCAAAGTTCAGGTTGAAATCCAAAGATAATGTGGCTTTTGCTGTCAGGGCCCCTAGAATCTGGAACAGCCTTCCAGACACAATGGCCATCATCTTTTAAATCCCAATTGAAAACTCGCTTACGGACTTGCTTTTAACCGATTATTTTATATACATTGAGCCTTTTATTACAGCTAATTGTATTTTACTACTTTGTATTATATTTATTTAATTATATTTATTTGTATTTGTTTATCTTGTATTTCATCTCTATCATGTCGTTTTTTGTTATTTTATTTTGTACAGCAGTTTATAACCCAGTGTTTAAAAAAAGTGCTATATAAATAAAGTTGTTATTAGTATTTGCATTGTTGGTCAACTTTGGAGCTTAACAGCAATATGCTTCAAATAAAGAAGCATTTAGCAAAAAAATCTAAATATTTCATGATCTTAAGGTTTTCTTTTTGTCTCAGTCAATGCACAAATAAAGATTCTCCCCCATTTCTGAAATAACTCCCGACTCAGAATCCAATTCCCCAACCTAATGATTTGTGCATTAATGTTACTTAATATAATGTGTGCTCTCTCTCATTGAGAGACTTGATGCACTGATGTGCCAAAGTCGGAATGATAATAGTTGCCGACCTAACGTTAGCATTTACCTACACAACTTTTGTCAACTGCCCGAATGTCAGCCAGGACAATTAACGTTAGCTTGCTAACTTATACTTCACACTCAGTCACGGTTTATTTCAATTTCAACTCATCATTACACAGGAGGATACGTTTGTTAACTTTTTAAGTGCAGCTTGTTCGTTCCACGTTGTAAACAAATCTGGAGCCAGCTGCTTTCTCAGGAGCTTGCCTTGGGCTTGGTTCGGTTTTGGAGTCTGCTTGTTTCCATTTCTAGTCAGTCAACAAGCTTCACAATTTGGAACTAAAATTACTCACGCTGCATAAACTCCCAATCTCCCAATTATTGAACCTAGAGATATTCACGTATTGAAGAGAATGAGAGTTTTCAGTGCGACACTGCAACACTTTCTGATCAGAGGAATTACTAATGTTATTCTTTTTAAAAAATGTTTTACTTGTCCGTTCGGGCAAGTTAAGCTATATTATGCTTGTCCGGCCACTTTTTTTTTACTTTTCCCAGACAAGCGTTTATGTCGAGCCCTGCATGTTTCCCTGAATTTCTCGGTTGTATCATTCAACTATTCCCCTTATAGCCTGGAGCTTTGCTGGTGTTTCTGTGTGTAAACACACTTCCTCGTCCCTGATTAATCACATGACCTCCAGCTACGTTCCTCATAATAGGAAGCTTTATTCCTTAGACAGCTGTCTTGTAAACTGTTTACTTGGCCTGCAACTGACCTAAAACCCTTAGAGCGATCCTTGGAGGTATCCATTTCAATAATGTGTTTCCTTCAATTGCCTGTTCTTCATATCTTTCATTATCGCTTATGCATAAAAAGAAACGTGCTCGCCAAGTCAGTGGAGTGGGTTTCTGACTATTCCAATACTCCCTCGAACAGCCCTTGTACCACAACTTTATGACTAACTATAAGTGTGTAACATTAATAATTTTAGTTTGCAAATTACAGTTAGGCTTGAGAGGAACAAATGTGTTTTATGTGAACGTACCCATCTTGGTGCCAAAAAATGACTAAAATGAGAATTACATTGTTACTTTTATTTCCATGCTCATAGTTGGTTATTCATTTGCTTCAATAAATCTGATTAATCTCTGCTATCTACAGCTTTATTTATTTTTTTCTCCCATATTTGATCAGTCCCTCACAAAGGCTTCACACGGCCTTATTTCCTAAATGAGTTGAAGTCTGAATGAGGAGGACACAGTGCACATTAAACGCCACACGTCTGCCAGTGCACTGTACGCAGTAGATTGGGCTGTGTCCGAATCGGAGCCCTATATGTCAGGTAAATCTATACATTTTCCTGGATCATAAACTCCGTATCCACAAGTGTGCGAAATCTGTGGATTATATGCAGAACTACTAAAGCTCTATAATGCAAAATATAGGCAGTGTACCCTGTTGTCCATTAGTGTTTCTAAATCTATCCAAATGGCTAAATTGTGCACTGCTCTAAATCCTAAAATAAAACAAAAATTTTCTGTTTTGGATATAAAACTAACTTTTGCATCATTTTCAAGTAGGAATCACTATCTTTTCATCAGTGTAGGGGGGAAATGTCTATGCTTTCAAAACCCTTTCCAATACATGTCATAAAATACATTTTGTTCATTATAAAGCATATCCATTTGCCCTTCTGATGGTTTATGATGAAAATGTTGCTATCACACTGTTACACACACCTACATATGTTTGTACCTCAATAAAACATCACTTTTTCCTGTACTCTACAGCAGTGATTTTCAACCACTGTGCCGCGGCACACTAGTGTGCCGTGAGAGATCGTCAGGTGTGCCGTGGGAAATTATCCAACTTCACTTAATTAGTAACACTTTTGGTTGGTGGTGTGACTCAGGATTTTTTTTAATGTAAAAAATGTGCCTTGGCTCAAAAAAGGTTGAAAGACACTGCTCTACAGTATGTATTCTTTTGCCCTGACTGGAATAGCATTTTTCTGTGTTTTAAATGTTCCCATTCATAATGACTCCAAGGAAAATTTAAACATTCATATTACACATATCAGCACACAGTAAATTGGAATGAGTATTCTCTATGCCCATAGTTTGAGGCGAATAAAACCGTTCTGTCTCACTAAGAAATCCTGTCTGAAGTCTGAAGTTCACCAAACGCTTGTTTTGTTTGCCCTTGAGAATAGTTGTCCGTGTTATCAGCTTTTGGATTTGGAATAGTAATTTTATCCCCCTCCCAATTTTTCACCTTTTTATCCATCCCTCCATGATGCTAGTAATGGTGACATTACTTGCACAGCTCAGCATGGAAATGAACGAATCACTCACGTGTCAGTTTTACTTGGTGCACTTGGAAATGGTTTTGTCGTATTGTTCAGTGGCTGGTAACAGTATCAAAAATAGACGAGAACCATTATCCACCAAAGTACTTGGTTGCCATGCACGTAATTTTCGTTTGATTAGCAACCGGAATTAATGAATGGGCCTTTAAATAAATTTTAAAAACTCGATAAAACCTACCATTATTTAATGATTTGTGTGGAACATGCATTTTGTGAAACGTCGCCTTGCAATTTAGCTTTCTAGATCAAACGGCTTAGTGTTTTAACTTAACTTTGAATGCGAGCTTGCGTGTGATATTTATCTTTTGCACTGTATTTTACTTTGAATTGATTGCATTAATTCCTCGCCGGGTTCAAACCACAGAACTGTATAAGAACAGTTCTGTGGTTCAAACATGTAGGGCTGGATGACGTAGATGGCACTCGGGTTGAGGGTGTGGATTTAGACCACACCCCTACAATCCTGAGTCCCTTCAAGACTGAGTTTATTAGCTGATTTTGAGATGTATATTAATATACCTATTCACATTTTCTTGAAAATAAATTTGGTGGGTGTGTAGTGGACACATCCCTCTGTGAAATGTTGTGGTCATTTGAAGTTTTTAGAATCCTTTGACCATCACTTTGAGCCCTGTTCGGACAGGATAAGCTTTACAGGGGGAGGTGGGGTAATGTAATAATTACCAGAGGATATTTTAGTTCCATCCGAATCTACCATGTCTAACTTTTACGGACAGCACGCTCCCGCACCAGTAAAGATTCCGGCATCTTTTACCTACTGTTAAATGCCCTGTAAAATTAACCTCAGGTTAAAGCAATCCCTTGTGAACTGACATGTCGGTAAATATTCTGTTATTTCCTGTGAGAAATGAGTTTTCTCCGGTCTTTTGGTTTTTCACGTAAGCACTCGAGGACGCCTTTGATTGTGCTCTGTTCGGTCCAAGTGCAAGCCACAATTATTGGCCGACCTCTAAATTAAGTATAACATTAAATAAGAAGCTGGAGAGCAAAAAAAAAAAAACAGGCTGAAAAGTAGGCTACAGTGGGGCAACGCTTGTGGCAGCTTTCGTTAAGCTATTGTAGCCTAGCTATAGGCTTACATACTTGTTATGGTCTAGCTAGTGTACTATTTTTCTCAAGCTAACATTAAAGAGGTGTAATGTAGGATTCCTCATGCTTTTTGTGAACATTTTCGGTGTGGGGACAAAATGGAGTAGACACTCCCATCTCTGCAATTATAGATGCTGATTATACTCAGATACTTTATCCCGTCCGAATCGGCCATTAACATTACAGACGTATTGTGATAACTTCAAGACGTCTGTAAAGTAATTGTTATTCCGTCCAAATAGGGCTTTAAAAACTACGTATTCTGCGGTTGTCAGGAATCGTGTACTAATAAAGATAAAACAGGGTTTGAGGTTTCCATTCATAGCTTGGCTGCAGGAGCAACAAATGTCTCAGTTAAGCAAAATCGGCTTCCTGGTCACTAGGCATCTGCGCAAAGGGGTTAAAATCTCTTATAAATACCTGACCGCTGTCACTGTTGGGTTAAAAACCATTTCACTGGGAAATACATTTTTAATCTGTACTTTTATGCAAGGCACTTTGAGCTGCATTTACGTATGAAAGGTGCTATATAAATAAAGATTATTATTAAGCTCGCATTTCTACCCTGCGTTTGTATGTAAAGCTCAGTAGCTTGTTAGAGGGAACTGCCGCCGTTCCAGGGAATCAAACCAAATCGTCGTCCTTCTGGCTGTAAGCCCCGATTTCTCAGCCTGTTCCTTGTGTTCTGTCCCCCCCTCTGAATAAGACACGGCAGATGAAGTCTGGCACAGACAGTCGTGGCAATGCGGAGGAAGAAGGGAGCTCGGAGAGGGTGAAAGTGTACCTGCGCATTCGTCCGTTCACAGAGAAAGAGAAGGAGAGAGGAGAACAGCAGGTGAGTTACAGGGTTGCAAGGCAACGTGCCACGTACATGTCTGCTCTGTTTTAAGCACTCTGGAACCGCCTTTACAGGGTTCCCAGGCTGGGCTCAAAATCCCACCTGTAAGGAAACTCAATATGAGTATTTCAGGAACGAGAATTGCATGTCTGTTGTTTTTGCTGTCCCGTAAGTTAAGTTGGTTGAAAAAGCCTAAGCTGGTGAGCGGGCCAGTTTCACAGATAAATCTGCTGTAGTCCAAACAGGAGCAATCGAGCCCAGAACAAGAAATCGCTCTTCTCTCCTAGGGCTGCGTGTTCGTGCAGGATGAAGAAACCTTGATGCTCAGAGCTCCCAAGAACTCTTACAACATGAAGAGCTCAGAGAGAGGAGTTGCTCCGAATGTGCACAAGTTCACCTTCTCCCAGGTAAAGCGCACCTTTGCCACATGAGTCACCCATACCTCACAGGTAATGTGCAAATTCATGTGGGTAATGCACAAGTTAACAATCACCTTCACAAAGAGAAAAACGATACTATTGTTATAGTGATGTATGCAGAGGGTGAATTGTGTGGTAATGGCATACTGGTACATTAATTATTTTGTGCAGATCTCTGGCCCGGACGCGAGCCAGCAGGAGTTTTACGAGCGTACCATGAAGGAGATGGTGAGGGACGTGCTACGTGGGGAGAACCGACTGCTTTACACATACGGCGTCACCAACTCCGGCAAAACCTACACCATCCAGGGTGAGACGTTCGCATGCAGCTCGGCATTTCTTCGCTTAATGGGATAGTTCACCCATTTTGAAGTATAATAATAATAATAATAATAATAATAAACTTTATTTGTATAGCACTTTTCAAAAGCAAGTTTACAAAGTGCTTCACAGACCTAAAAACAGAAAATATACAGTGCAGTTACAAATAAAGATAGATAATAGACAATTAATTAAAAATAACTAAATACATAAGAGCATAAAACAACACATTTATATTTAATAAAAATTAGTATTTAAAAGAGTTCTGAACAATCAAAATTAAAAGCAATAAAAACAAAATTAAAAGCAATAAGAAGATGATAAAAAGACAACATCACATAAAAGCAAGTCTGTAAAAATGGGTTTTAAGAAGTGATTTAAAAGAAGTCACTGATTCTGCTAGCCTTATCTCCTCAGGCAGGTCGTTCCAAAGCCGAGGGGCCCTGATGGAAAAGGCACGTCACCTTTAGTTTTAAGTCTAGACTTTGGAACAGCCAGAAGGGCCCCGCCTGAGGATCTAAGGCTGCGCACTGGCTCATATGGGGTCAACATATCGGTTATGTAGCTTGGAGCCAGACCCAAACGTGCTTTAAAAGTGATCAGTAAAATCTTAAAATCGATTCTAAACCGCACCGGGAGCCAATGGAGAGAAGCCAGGATTGGGGTGATGTGATGTTGTCTATTTGGACCAGTAAGAAGCCTAGCTGCTGCGTTCTGAACTAGTTGGAGGCGCGAGAGTGACTTTTGGTTGATGCCAGAAAGGAGGGAGTTACAGTAGTCCAGTCGTGAAAATATTAGGGCGTGGATTACCTTTTCCAGGTCACTGTGTGACAGTACTGATCGAATTTTGGAAATAGTTCTCAATTTATAGAAGCAGGACTGGACTATTTTTTAAATTTGTGGTCCAAAGTCTAAATCTGAGGGGCAGTTCCATGGAAATGTCAACCAATGCATGAAAAAAAAAAAAAAAAAAAGTTACTTGTCTACACATCAAACTTGTTTAAAATGTAACCTTAATGTGTATATTTTGGCATGCAAACTTAATATGACCATAGTTTTTATGACATTGCATGATATTGCCATTACAATGTAGGCAGTCAAGTCACAAAAATAAGACTTTTCAATAAACCACAGTTAGTGTTTTTAAGACTAAGCTTACATAGTTTATTTCCCCTCTCAGACCTGCACTCCAGTGTTAGTTACTAGGTTTTGATGTTATTAAAACACTGGGGAACGAATTTATGTGCCCTGCGTTTAACATTATAATTCTAGAATCATTTAAAGATGATGTTCTGTTTCGGACTCCAATGTCACGTCCATAACGTTTTAGAGGAAACATTTCTGTAAATCATGCATTTTATATAATATCATACTAAAACTTCCTATGCAAAGCTAACTTTTATTAATGTGATATATTATCTATAATTGGACTCTTTGATCGAATTCTTTGTTTTATATTTAAGCGCTACGGACGTGACTGTTACGGACGTTACATAAATTGGACAATTTATTCTTCAATCTCCACAGTCTCAAGCATCGCGACCACTGAATCAAAACGGGTGGTTGGTTCCTTGTTTCATTGCTATTTAAAAAGAGCGATTTCTTCCTTCCAAAAACCCGTTGATATACACGTTAGTAAAACTAAACGTGAACAATTTATTATCCAGTCTCCACCATCTGAATCATTGCGACCATTGCATCAAAACGGGTGGCTGGTTCGTCATTTCATATTGCTATTTAAACCAGCGATTTATTCTGTACAAAAACCCATATATATAGAGAGTAAAACTAAACATGAGCTGGTTAGCTAGCTAGTTAACCCAATTGTCGGAGGATACCGAGCCTCCGAACATGAGAAAAGTGGCCGTGAACATTGCTGATGCAATTCTAACTACGGTGGATAGCAGCATAGCACTGATACATTCCGCCCGATGTGTTTACTTCCTGCTTTACTTTGAGGGGCAGGGCTTACGTCTCCCGCTTATCACCTCTCGCGCAGTTGTTGAAGGCAGCTGTCAAACCTGAAGTGATTAACGACTTCATCTGTCACCAGCCCACGACAAAAAAAGGTATGTTTTAATAAAATAAGAATTATAATATAAATAAATCTGAAAGTGAATGGTTTTACCTTAGCATTACTTTCAATGGAAGGTATAGCTTGTATATGTGAAGATGATAGTTTACAAAACTTAAACATCAATGGATATAAGTTACCTTCAGTTAGCTATAAAAAGTGAAATTAATGGATTTATGTCACTTTACAGTATTTACGGAAATTATTTTAAAATGCGATTTAATAACAAGAATATGAGCTGTCAATGAAAAAGCTTGTATTGTTTTTTCAGTCAATCATGATGGCTTGTATGGCCAGCCTAAAGAAATAGATATTAAACAGGTAGGCAGTAATTCAGTAAAACTGTACTTAAAGTATGAAAGAAAACATAAAAGTAACAATTAATAAAAATAATGAGAGCAGTTAATAATAATTTATTATTATTATTAATAATAATAATAATAATAATAATAGTTTTACTTTCATTTCAGCAATGGCTAAAACAGCTGCTGAACGCCAAAAGGTGTTTAGGGAGAGGGAAAAAAATGATGAAGTTTTCAAAGCAAAAGAAAGGGAAAGGAAGAGAGCAGAGAGACGACTTAAGAAGCAAACCCAAACTAAGGAGGAGGCAGAGAGGGTTCGGGCTTTGGCAAGGGACAGGCAAAGAAAAAGACGTCTACACCAAAAAAAGAGTCCTCAAAGTCCATCTGTGCCAGTGTTTAAATCAAGGCAGTCATTTGGGAAGGCAATGAGACGTACACTAAATGCTCTGCCAAAGAGCCCAAACAAAAAAAAGGCAGTGGTAGAAAAACTTGCCGTATCAATGTGCTTGCTGATAACAAAAAAACAAACCAAAAACACTGAACTCCCAAGTTTGACCAAACAGAGAGTGAAGGAGTTTTATGTCAGGGATGACATATCAAGACAGGCCCCAGGGATGAGGGATGCTGTGACAATTAGAGAGGCAGGAGTGAAGAAAAGGATCCAGAAACGTCATTTAACAATGTCTGTTTTGGAGGCCTATCGCTGTTTCAAGGAAGATAATCCTACAATGGTGATTGGCAAATCGAAGTTTGCAGAGCTGCGTCCGCCTCATGTCTTTCGGTGTTCAGAGACGCCGCGAAATGTCTGCCTGTGCCGACATCATGAAAACATGAACCTGCTCCTTGAATGTGTACGCCGCAGTGTTCCAAGAAAAGTGTTCAAGAGCTCGACAGAATTTGTTAACTCCTTAGTCTGCAGCAAAGATGACCCACAGTGCATGCTAAATGCCTGTGTGGAGTGCAGGGATGCACTTTTGTTTCACATGCACATCCTTAGCCACATCCCAGATGAGGAAAGACAACTGAAGACCACCTGGTACACCTGGGAGGCAATAGGGGGAGTACAAGTTAAGGTCCAGAAAAGTGGGTTATTGGGGGATGTGCTCAATCTTCTGGCAATGACCGCACCACAATTCCTGAGACACTGCTTCATAAAAAGAAAACAAAGTGCATCATTTGAAGAAAAGAAGGCTCAAGCTGATGGAGAATCTGTGGTGCTGCAGGTGGACTTTGCAGAGAACTACACTGCAGCATACCAGGACGAGATCCAGTCTGCCCACTGGAATCAAACGCACATCACCATCTTCACATCAGTTGCATGGTCGGACACTGACCCAGTGTCTTATGTTGTGGTGAGTGACAGCCTGGACCATGACAAAAGGGCTGTGGCCACATTTTTGGGAAAGGTTGTACATGACATAAAAGAAAAACACATAAACATGAAGCAACTGCACATTTTTAGTGATGGGGCTGCATCACAATTCAAAAATAAGTACATGTGGGCATTTTTGTCGAGTACATTCCATGTGATGTTTCCTGACCTCTTTATTGAGTGGCACTTTTTTGCCACCAGCCACGGAAAGGGGGCGGTAGATGGTGTGGGGGGCACAGTTAAGCGAGCTGTCAGCACAGCTGTGGTCAGCAGACAGGCAGCGATAGTCAACAATGCTGCAGATTTTGCAAAGATTGCCACACAGAGGTGCCCAAACATTCATGTCATCGAAGTGAAACCAGAAAATATTCAGAGCTTCATTGAAGAGCAACAGCTGGAAGCCAAGTGGGAAGATGTCCCACCCCTTCATGGAACCCAGGGAGTCCATCACATCAAGGTCATTTCATGGGGCAAAGTGAAACACAAAATTTACTCCACAGCAGAAACATCATTGGTGCACACATTTGTCCCTTCCTCTAAACAGGCCCAGAGCTGCACACCTGCCATCAAGACAGGGGACTGCCTACTGATTGAGTTCATGACAAACAAATCCCACAGAAGGTTTGTGGGATTGGTCACTCAACACGAGAATGAGGCAATTGAGATTCAATTCCTGCGAAGGAATAATGATTCTGGCCTGGTATACGTCCTACCAGCAAAAGAGGACAAAGCGTGGGTTAATTTAGAGCAAGTCCTGAACCCTCTTCATCCTTGCATTGACAACAGGGGGAGATACCATTTTTCAGAGCCTGTTCTGGCTGAGTGAAGGCTACAGTGTCAGTTCTCTCATTTTTTTGTGTAATCTGTTTAATGTATTATAATAATAATTATAATAATTACTAAAATGGGGTAACGTAGTTAATAAAAAAGGGAATTCAATTGTACTAAAATGTGTTATTTAAGTGTTGTTGCTGTAGTCAGAGCCTGTTCTGGCTGAGTGAAGGCTACAATGTCAGTTATATCATTTTATTTTGTGTAATCTGCTTATTGTATTATAATAATAATTATAATAATTACAATAATTATAATAATTAAAATGGGGTAAAATAGTTAATAAAAAAGGGAATTCAATTGTTCTAAAATGTGTAATTTAAGTGTTGTTGCTGTTCTATCTTCTAATTGAATATTTTAAAATTAAGTTAATATCTACTTTTATTTGAAATAAATGCATCAATCAATATCTTCCTTGGACCTTACTGTATTGCAATTAACAAGCAGCCTCACACCATAAATGTCTCTACAGGGTATATGCTACTTTGTTGGGTGTTATAGAGCCTTTTAATGACATTTTCAAAAGGGTTCAGACTAAAAAAAATGAACTTTGATGATATTTTGACTATCTTTAGTCTATTTCAGACATGTCACATCCATAACAGAAAAATGTCACATCCATAACGGCACTATTTCTTAGTTCCTTCCTTAACAGGGAATGCAATTCTTTCTTAGAGGTGTTTTTTGGGTACTACAAACACTACCCTACAAAATTATATTTAAGATATTAGTCATTGGCACAGCAATTCACAGACTTTTTGTGATGTGTTTTTTCAGCCCGAAAAGCTTGTCCATTTTCGTCACATCCATAACGCAAGGATGTTTTGCCACTTCTCTCAAAATCTAAAGACTCAAAACATTTCATATTGTAGGCTTATGTTTATCCCAATGAGTATAATTAAAATATGTATTTTCAATTTTCAAAATCTAATCCATGCCTTGTCAATGTGAAGCTTAGTTTCCAATTTTCTGTGTGAATGTCACATCCATAACGCTGGAATCGCCCTGAGTCAATTAGTACTCCCAAGTTTCTGGCAACGGGCTTCACATTTGCGGACAGAGGACCAAGGCCACTCTCAATATAGCTGATAGAATTTGGGGGACTGAACAATATGATTTCTGTTTTGGAGTTATTGAGCTGAAGAAAATTCTGTGCCATCCAACAGTTGATATCCTTGAGACAATCAACAACAGCAGCTAGGCTGTTTGGGTCATCAGGTCTCAGGGGAAGGTATATCTGTGTGTCGTCTGCATAGCAATGAAAAGAGACATTGTGTCTTTGCATAATTTGGCCAAGTGGCAGCATATAAATTGAAAATAAAATTGGGCCTAAAATAGAACCTTGCGGTACACCACAGGTAATATGAGTTTCTGAAGATGAGTGGTTACCTATGGTGACCGTGAAGGTTCTTTCTAAAAGATAGGAATAAAACCAGCTAAGTGCAGTATCTTTAATGCCGACCCAGGTGTTAAGACGGTCAATTAAAATAGTGTGATCTATAGTATCAAAGGCTGCACTTAAAATTAAAAGATCTAGGTCTAAAAGAATTAAAATTGCACTTTCCGCCCTGTCAGCTGCTAAAAGGAGATCATTAGTTACCTTGAGAAGAGCAGTTTCTGTACTATGTAAAGCTCTAAAACCAGACTGAAATTTCTCAAAGATATTATTGTTACACATAAAAGCTAAAAGCTGGATTGAAACCATTTTCTCTAAAACTTTGGATATGAATGGCGTTTTAGAAATAGGCCTAAAATTGTTAAGATCAGAGGGATCAAGGTTAGGTTTCTTTAAAAGAGGTTGGACAACAGCATGTTTAAAAGCTGAAGGGAAAATGCCTTTCTCCAATGAGCTATTAATAATAGATAAAATACTGGGTCCAACTATGCCAATAACCTCTTTAAGAAATTTGGTGGGGATAATATCGATGCTGCACGTGGTTGATTTCATGTGAGATATAGTTTTAATTAAAAAAGACAGTGATACGGGTTCAAAATTGCTAAAATAACTATTGATGACCCTATTGGTGTGTATAACTCGGTGAGGAGGAGTAATTTGCTGTCTTATGCTATCAACTTTGTTTTTAAAAAAGTTTTAAAATACTTCACACATTTCCGGTGAGGCATCGATAAACTGGCAGGGGGAGGGGGTGATGAGGGAGTCTATGACTTTAAATAAAATTCTGGGGTTAAAATGGTTTGTTGCAATTAGGTTAGAAAAGAAAGTTGCTCTAGCTACTTTAACTGCCTTTTGATAATTGTGCATTAGGAACGGAAATGGAAGAAGAGCGGTTTACATGTTTTTTATGAGATCTGGAAAGACGCCTTTCCAGATCTCATAAAAAACATGTAAACCGCTCTTCTTCCATTTCCGTTCCTTTTTCCTACAGTCTCTCATTAACTCCTGAGTGGATTCATTTAGCCAGGGCTGTGGTGTTTTCTTTGACTTTTTGTTTTTGTATGGGGCAACAGAGTCCAAGACAGTCAAACAGGTATTAAAAAGGGAGACCAGCTCCTCTATGTTAAAATCTGGATCAAAGGCAGTTAAAGGCAGAGCAGCAGCATTAAAAAGCTCAGAAAACTTGCTAACAGACATAGAGTTAAAAACACGGCAGCGGACAGGTGTAACCTGATTAATAGGAGGTTGGCATAAAACCACACTGAATAAAACCGCTTTGTGATCGGACACACAGATATCCTTTGTTTCAATGTTGTCAGGGCTGAGACCACTGCACAGTACTAAGTCGAGTGTGTGGCCCTTAGAATGCGTAGGTTCTTGTACTGCTTGAGTGAGGTTAAAAGATTCAAAAGTATTCATAAAATCAGTAACAAAAGTCTGTGTGGGGCAACAGACATGAATGTTAAAATCACCTAAAATAAGAATTTTGTCATGTTTTGACATAAAATTAGATAATAACTCGGCAAACTCCTTGATAAAAACATTGTTTGGTTTAGGCGGTCTGTATATTATTAAAATTACCACCGGAACTATAGAATTTAACATAAAACCAAAATGCTCAAATGAAGTAAAACTACTATGTAAAATGGGAGTGCATTTAAAATCCTTTCTGTAAATTACAGCAACCCCCCCCTCCCCTGCCTGACAACCTGGGTTGGTGGAGATGTGTAAAATCAAGGGGGGTTGCTTCAATAAGAGGACTGCAGTCTCCCTGAGTTAGC
>JAKUDI010000840.1:0-18000 GCA_022702515.1 Ilyophis sp. 1 JC-2022 | reverse complement strand
CTGGTGCTAAATTATCTGGATTTTGTAATCCTCCATTTAACAATCTAGTATTATTTAAATTGTAATGACTTTCACTTGTCAAAAAGGTAGACTGATTCTGATCCTTATTGAAAATTTGAAGTGCTTTTAAACATCTCTTGACCAGGATAAGAAACTCCAGTTTCCAGTTTCCAATGCTTTATTCCAGCGCACGGGCTGTCCTACATATTTAAATGCTACATGATTTGATGACACAATGAAACATGCTAGCCCACAAAACTTTCTGTATTTATTGATATTTGTCATTCAGTAAATCAATTGCTTGACTGATAATTAATGTATACTCCTGTTTTATTGGTATGTGCGTCACATCCTTCCAAGTGAAGTTTGCAAGTGAAGTTTATGAGGGTGGAGCAAAAACTGGATTGGGATGCAGCCCAAGTGTAGTAAGTTTAAATGCTACAAAAGCAGGTCCGCAGTCAGCCAGTGGTCCTCCCTCCTGGTCCTGGAGAGCCGCAGAGCAGGGCTATTACTTTTTAGTGGCAATTACTTATCAACTTAAATTATTGAGGTGGTGGAAATGAGATACTTGTTTGAGAAGTCGCTTGACAAAGAGGCTATGGCGACCTCTAGCTGGTGGAGGACTGAAGTACCATTGGGAACAAAGCACCAGTTGAAATGATAAATCACTTCATTAGCCAATCATTGATGAGCACGGTATCACCACAGCAGCAATGGTAGAGGCTGTAGGCAACCTCAGAATTATATCAGAAGATGGTTTTTGCATTTTATTTTATCATTTAATTATGTACTGTACATCATGCTGTGCTTTATTTGTGTAGTGCTTGGGCCTTTGTATTGCTGGTGGTTGAGGTGAGTTTAAAAGCACTTTGTGAGAAAGGCGCTATATCAATGCAAGGCATTATTAGTATTATTATATATTGTCATTATTAAAGACACAAAATGAGAAGGTGATGTGGCAGATACCCCACGTAGCGCTTTCTATACTGGGATCCTGTTTCTATCTGTAACTTTCTGTGCTTTTCCCTGTTTGAATAAAGTGGGTAATAATCCTAAGGAGGACAGACTGTGCTCTCTCTTCTGTTATTACCAGTAAAACAGGCAGTTTTTTCTGCTGTAATTACACAGACTCCATCCACTGTTGTAAAACCTCATATTTGTAAGTTTTCCCAACTTATCATTTTAATATTATATTTTCATACATTTAATATTCATGTTAATCATGGCCCATAGATGCTCCACAATATCTTTACAATCCTAAATGTAGAACAAAACTGAATTAAAAATAAATAAATAAATAAGTAAATAAAACACATATTTGTAAAAGTATTCAAACTGAGCTTTCAATTAAGTGATGTTGACCACTAGGTGGCAGCAGATGTTCATGTTGGGCTCCTAGTTGCCACATTATGTGGTATTGGTGTGTCAGAGATGTTTCTAGTTTTTATTCCATCCAATTGTGATTGCAAGAGTTTGACAGATTAATAAGAACCTGAGCCTGTATATTCAGAATCTCCACCACATGGTCACCCGCATACAGTAGGCCTGATGCTTAATCCACTTATGTATAGTAGCTCGTGGCTCAAATGGAATACAAGCAGGAAGCCTCTCTCGCATTCCATGGTCCCGTTCCTCATACACAGATAACTCGGTTAGCTGGAAAACTGTGTGACAAACACAAAATCCTGTGTAGCAGGATTATGGAGATAGCTGGATAACTGCTCTGAGTAAAACCCAGAAACCCCGCCGTAAATGTATGAACTAGCAAAAACACTGTTCCGGGTTTTACTCAGAGCAGTTAGCCAGCTACGAGGAATAGGGCCCAAGGGGGAACCCAACAAAGCATGATTACTTGGATTGCTGGATAGCTGTACTGTGTAGAACCCGGAGCAGCTCTTTTTACTCTAGTCCATTTTCCATATTTGGGAGGGTTCTGGGTTTTACTCAGTGCAGTTATCCAGCTAACTCCGTAATCCTGCTTCGTAGTATACCCCCCTGGAATTTGCTGGATAACTGCATTGAGTAAAACCCGGAGCCTTACCAAATCTGGAACTTGGACTGAAGTAAAAACAGCTGTTCCAGGTTTTACTCAGTGCAGTTATCCAGCTAATTTAGTAATCCTGCTTTGTGAAACAGGCCCCTGAAGAGCAATGGACTGCTGGATTTCATTATGAATCAGCAGTACATTATTCCATGAAAGCAGTCTATTAAACAGTTAGCACAGCTGCTTTCATGGGTCTAAATTGGTTGTAGATTGTGAAAACAAAAAACCAGGGGACTCGCCAGGGTGGACCAGTGTGGGTGAAAACCGTCTCGATACCAAAGGTGGCGGTAAAACAGGGGTGTCAAACTAAATTCCCAGGAGGCCGCAGTGTCTATGGGTTTTTGTGGTTTCCTTTCGATCAGCTGCCAATCAAAGCCTTGAGAACTAGGTGTGTGGATTTATTAGCCAATCAATGACTTAAATGAACCACTGGTGCTGAGAAAACATGGAAAACCAACAGACACTGCAGCCCTCCAGCACTGGAGTTTAAAACCTGGGGTGTATTTCACAAAGCAGGATTACTGAGTTAGCTGGATAACTGTACTGAGTAAAACCTGGAACCCTCCTAAATCGGATTTTACTCAGTGCAGTTATCCAGCTAACTCAGTTATCTTGCTTTGCGAAATACCCCCCTGTGCTGTAGAATATCCCTGGTGCAAATGGTCAGATGGACAGACTTATGGCCTGTTCTCTTGTAATGTGCAGTGATGTTCAATGGGTATCCATGAAGAGTCACTGAACTGTAGCTAGCTTTGCTCTGCTTTAAAGTGCTGCGTGACTCACTCTAATTTCTATGTTTAGAAATTTGCAGCACGTTACACAATTAATTCACAATTCATTTGAATGCCATTCTCTGCATGTGCGCTTTAACTTCATGCAGGAGCAGGTCGGTTTCCCCTGCTGAAAATGGCAATTTTCACGGTCTTCCTGGGAAAGTGTATTGTTTTAAAGCATTACGCTATACCAGTAAAACAGGTTGGTCACATTTCCATAAGCAGGACATTATAAAACAAGAGAAAATATGTGTGAACCTATGGGTTGCCAACCTGACATTTTTCGAATTAGTTTGCTTAGTTCTCTTTAAAATCGCCTTGTTCAGTTATGGAATAACAGGTGAAATCAGCGGGTTTTAAATAAGCTGCGAGTATGGAAACCTTGTCACTGTAATTTAAAAAATATGAAGGACGAAGAATAGACCAGGTTTGTGATGGTTTTAGTGCAAGCGCTTTCTGCTGGCTCAAGATAGCAATACGCCAAAAAATATCCTGGCCACTCCTCATCACCAACACCAACATGCCCAGTTCACTTGCAACGGGCGCAAGAATACATGGTATTTAAACGACGTGAGCGCTAGGTGTTATAATGAACCCTGCGCCGGGTGTAAGATAGCAAAGACACTTGCGTTTGGGTAAGCGCCGCTTAGTGCCGGGTGTAAGATAGGGCCCTTGGTTTTTGCAGTGTATGTAATCTCAGGAGACATTACAAAAAATAGATTTCATTGCCAATAATTGCAAAGGCAATGCTGAGAACCAGAGAACTCAATCTGCTAGTACAAGAACAGATCTTCTCTTTTGGAGGAATGTAACAGAGTTACATGGTTTCTGTGTGGGTGCTGCCTATTCCTCAGTCTGAATAAGTGAGTCTCAGCTCTGATTAAGGAGGCAATCACTTCCTGTGGCATAATCAACCTCAAGACTGTGATCATTTTGTTTGGGAACACATTATGTGGAATTTTTTGTGATATCCGCCATTTCCCTCCAGTCCACCTTTTCCTTTTGTCTTTCTTGTTTTCCCATTTCTTATGTTTCATGTCGTGTTTTCCATTTACCCTGTTCGTCTCGTTTCTGTGTTCGTGCAGGCTGGGTGTGGTTCCCCGTTTAATTCCCCCCGGTTTCCTGTTTGAACTTGAAGGGTTTCTTCTCCTGACTTATTTTTCCATAGAGTTCAATAGGAAAATCTGTCTGGAGAAACAACCCTTAAAGTTATCCATCCATATCTACTGTATTTCTGGCAGCAGAGTGATGGTTAAAGGCTTGTTTAATACATCAGACCCTTGATGACTTAGAGCCACTTAGCCAACCATGTGTTCTATACTGTTCCAGTGTAATTTACAGCTAAATCTTGTCTCACCCCCCAATTCCCATAGAGATCCATTAAAATGCAGAGCTGTTATAGTATTGCTTGTAAGAGTACCAGCAAATAAGATATCAAGAGCCTTTTGATGTTGTTGGGTCACAGACATCATAAAGTCATGGCATGCAACCAAATGTAAAAAATATGGCTTTTCTACCAAGTATTAAATACATTTAATTTAGCGTGTTCAATACGTTTTTCCTGTGTCATTTCACTTTATTGCACATAACTTTTTTAAAGAATTGGAACGTTACAATTTCTTTAGCTGTGTAGTTTTATTGAGTTAATACCAATGTCTGGTCAAAATCTCATGTGAATAGCTACATTGGAAATATGTTTGATAATAAGAGTGTTGACGTGTCCAATACTTATTTCCCCCATTGTATATGCTACCCCTTGGTGATATTATTCGGGCACATGGGGTAGATTTTCACTGCTACGCGGACGATACTCAGATATACGTTTCCATGAAACCACTTTCTCGATTAGAGGCTTGCATTGCAGATATTAAATCTTGGATGCTCTCCAATTTCCTGCTCTTAAACTGAAATGCTGGTTTTAGGTCCGAAAAAACAAAGGGAGAAATTGTGTACATATACTTTAAGTATTGATGGTTGCTTAGTTGTTCCAAATTCAGCTGTGAAAGACCTAGGTGTTACTATAGACCCAGATTTAACCTTTAGCGCGCACATAAAAAACATATCTAGAGTTGCTTTCTTTCAGTTAAGGAACATAGCTAAAATTAGGCATTTCCTATCAGAAGGGGATGCAGAGAAATTGATCCATGCTTTTGTTACGTCTAGGCTAGATTACTGTAATGCTCTGCTATCTGGCTGTCCTAAGTATTTGCTAAATAATCTCCAGCTTGTGCAGAATGCAGCCGCTCGCATTTTAACTAGAACAAAGAAATATGAGCATATTACCCCAGTACTAGCATCACTTCATTGGCTACCAATTAAGCGTAGGATAGCCTTTAAGGTTTTGCTTCTGACCTTTAAAGCTTTAAATGGACTTGCGCCAGTGTATATATGTAATCTGCTTTTACCATATAAGCCGAAAAGATCCCTTCGTTCCCAAGACGCAGGCTACTTAGTAGTCCCTAGAATATCTAAAAACTTGACGAGTGGTAGAGCTTTCTCCGACAGAGCACCACTACTGTGGTGGTGTTCCTGCTGCCTGCTCTATTACACTTTTCCTAACTGTTCTCTCTCTTTCTTTTTCTACATTCCACCGGCGGGGCTCATGCCCCACATCTCGAGAGTTGCTGTCCAGCTTCCTGTCTGTCGCCGCTTGCCCCTCCCTCCCCACCACCACAGCCAGCTGATCCTGCCGCCATCGGCACCCGGTTCCCCACCTTCATTGCCGACACATCTGGACTGTCATCTAGCTGCTGCAATTTCTACTATCATGGATATTGGCAGTCAGTTTTGACCATGCTGGTCATTAAGATCTAGACCCTGAGCCGACCAGAGGAGAATGGGTTCCCCCCTTGAGTCTGGTTCCTCCCAAGGTTTCTTCCTAGTTACACCAGGGAGTTTTTCCTTGCCATTGTTGCCTCTGGCTTGCTCTTGTGGGGGTTTAGGCTGGGTTTTTCTGTGAAGCGCATTGTGACAACTAGTTGTGAAATGCACTATATAAATAAATATTGATTTGATTGGATTTGAATTCCTTGTTTTTGCCCCTTTCGTATTTCTTCCTATCACTCGCTTCCTCTGCTCACATTCCGCACACACACTCAATTATTCACCCTGGCTGCGGAGTCCGGATGTAATGACGCCGTGCTCCAGGGGGCCTTCCTGAACGGTTTGAGGGAGGGGCTTAAGGACGAGTTGGCAGTCCGGGCAGTAACTGGAGTTGTCGCTATGACGATCAAGCAGTTTTCTTGGTCAACGAGCAGAAGTGGGCCAGAGGTGAGGGGGCGTTTGTTGATGTAGCCATTGGGATCTTCTGAGGGATGAAAACAGAATACTGAGTGAGAATGACATATGTGATTGATAAACAAATAATGAGAAGCACAATACAAAGCACACCTGATATAACAATTAATAAACATCCACTACATGCACAATTGTCCAAAATGGCACAATATAGCAATCATTCGTGTTGCTTGTGTTTAAGGGACAATTCACAAGTTTGAAGCGTATGTCCACCTTTGTTATACTGGTTGTTAGGCCATTTTGGGTTGATGAATTCCTTACCTTTAGGATATGCAGTAGGGCTTCACATGCATTCCCCAGCTTCTTGAAAGGTGTAAAAGGAGGTCCATCGGGTTTTCAGCTCATCTCTGTACTTGCTGTTGCCTAGTTGGAGGATTCTTTGCAATTCGTCCATCACCTATTATAAATAAAGAGAAAAAACTATATTTTCACATATCGGGTCAAAAAGACAATGAACTTCTTTAAATTCTAAATGCCAATGATTTGTGACTTGTTTTCTTACATGATCAACCTCCTTGAAACAAGAACATACTTTGAGGATCTTCACAGGGCTGTCCTGTTCCCTAATCGATGAAGGCTCTTCTTGCTTTCAACTCGTGGTCCAGGAGCTGGGAGACATCATTCTTGTTGGGCTTGGCCTTAGCCTTGGCATACATTTCCTGTAGAGTTTTATAATGCCTCGCCTGGTTCTGTACAGTTTCTCCAGCTATAAAACAACAAACCCAACTAAACCCGTTTATAATCAACCAGCACATATGGCTGGGCAATATGAGGATAGGAGGGCTGGGCAATATGACGATAGTAGTGCTGGGCAATATGAGGATAGTAGGGCTGGGCAATACGAGGATAGTAGAGCTGGGCAATATGAGGATAGTAGGGCAGGGCAATATGACGATAGTAGAGCTGGGCAATATGAGGATAGTAGGGCAGGGCAATATGAGGATAGTAGAGCTGGGCAATATCACGATAGTAGGGCTGGGCAATATGAGGATAGTAGGGCTGGGCAATATGAGGATAGTATGAGGGGCGACTGTGGCTCAGGAGGTAGAGCGGGTCGTCCGCTGATCGCAGGGTCGGCGGTTCGATCCCCGGCTCTTCCTGTCCACATGTCGAAGTGTCCTTGGGCAAGACACTGAACCCCAAATTGCTCCCAATGAGCAGGCTAGCACCTTGCATGGCAGCTGCCGCCATTGGTGTGTGAATGTGTGTGTGAACGGGTGAGTGAGAGGCCATTGTAAAGCGCTTTGGATAAAGGCGCTATATAAGTGCAGTCCATTTACCATAGTAGAGCTGGGCAATATGAGGATAGTAGGGCTGGGCAATATGAGGATAGTAGGGCTGGGCAATATTACGATAGTAGGGCTGGGCAATATGAGGATAGTAGGGCTGGGCAATATGAGGATAGTATGGCTGGGCAATATGAGGATAGTAGAGCTGGGCAATATGAGGAAACTAGAGCTGGGCAATATGAGGATAGTAGAGCTGGGCAATATGAGGATAGTAGGGCTGGGCAATATGAAGATAGTAGGGCTGGGCAATATGAGGATAGTAGGGCTGGGCAATATGAGGATAGTAGGGCTGGGCAATATGAGGATAGTAGGGCTGGGCAATATGAGGATAGTAGGGCTGGGCAATATGAGGATAGTAGAGCTGGGCAATATGAGGATAGTAGGGCTGGGCAATATGAGGATAGTAGGGCTGGGCAATATGAGGATAGTAGGGCTGGGCAATATGAGTATAGTAGGGCTGGGCAATATGAGGATAGTAGGGCAGGGCAATATGACGATAGTAGGGCTGGGCAATATGAGGATAGTAGGGCTGGGCAATATGAGGATAGTAGGGCTGGGCAATATGAGGATAGTAGGGCTGGGCAATATGAGGATAGTAGGGCTGGGCAATATGAAGATAGTAGGGCTGGGCAATATGAGGATAGTAGGGCTGGGCAATATGAGGATAGTAGGGCTGGGCAATATGAGGATAGTAGGGCTGGGCAATATGAGGATAGTAGAGCTGGGCAATATGACGATAGTAGGGCTGGGCAATATGAGGATAGTAGGGCTGGGCAATATGAGGATAGTAGAGCTGGGCAATATGAGGATAGTAGGGCTGGGCAATATGAGGATAGTAGGGCTGGGCAATATGAGGATAGTAGGGCTGGGCAATATGAGGATAGTAGGGCTGGGCAATATGAGGATAGTAGGGCTGGGCAATATGAGTATAGTAGGGCTGGGCAATATGAGGATAGTAGGGCAGGGCAATATGACGATAGTAGGGCTGGGCAATATGAGGATAGTAGGGCTGGGCAATATGAGGATAGTAGGGCTGGGCAATATGAGGATAGTAGGGCTGGGCAATATGAGGATAGTATGGCTGGGCAATATGAGGATAGTAGGGCTGGGCAATATGAGGATAGTAGGGCTGGGCAATATGAAGATAGTAGGGCTGGGCAATATGAGGATAGTAGGGCTGGGCAATATGAGGATAGTAGAGCTGGGCAATATGAGGATAGTAGGGCTGGGCAATATGAGGATAGTAGGGCTGGGCAATATGAGGATAGTAGGGCTGGGCAATATGAGGATAGTAGGGCTGGGCAATATGAGGATAGTAGAGCTGGGCAATATGAGGATAGTAGAGCTGGGCAATATGAGGATAGTAGGGCTGGGCAATATGAGGATAGTAGGGCTGGGCAATATGAGGATAGTAGGGCTGGGCAATATGAGGATAGTAGAGCTGGGCAATATGAGGATAGTAGGGCTGGGCAATATGAGGATAGTAGAGCTGGGCAATATGAGGATAGTAGGGCTGGGCAATATGAGGATAGTAGGGCTGGGCAATATGAGGATAGTAGGGCTGGGCAATATGAGGATAGTAGAGCTGGGCAATATGAGGATAGTAGGGCTGGGCAATATGAGGATAGTAGAGCTGGGCAATATGAAGATAGTAGGGCTGGGCAATATGAAGATAGTAGAGCTGGGCAATATGAGGATAGTAGGGCTGGGCAATATGAGGATAGTAGGGCTGGGCAATATGAGGATAGTAGGGCTGGGCAATATGAGGATAGTAGGGCTGGGCAATATGAGGATAGTAGTGCTGGGCAATATGAGGATAGTAGAGCTGGGCAATATGAGGATAGTAGGGCTGGGCAATATGAGGATAGTAGGGCTGGGCAATATGAGGATAGTAGGGCTGGGCAATATGAGGATAGTAGAGCTGGGCAATATGACGATAGTAGGGCTGGGCAATATGAGGATAGTAGGGCTGGGCAATATGAGGATAGTAGAGCTGGGCAATATGAGGATAGTAGAGCTGGGCAATATGAGGATAGTAGAGCTGGGCAATATGAGGATAGTAGGGCTGGGCAATATGAGGATAGTAGAGCTGGGCAATATGAGGATAGTAGGGCTGGGCAATATGAAGATAGTAGAGCTGGGCAATATGAGGATAGTAGAGCTGGGCAATATGAGGATAGTAGGGCTGGGCAATATGAGGATAGTAGGGCTGGGCAATATGAGGATAGTAGGGCTGGGCAATATGAGGATAGTAGAGCTGGGCAATATGAGGATAGTAGGGCTGGGCAATATGAGGATAGTAGGGCTGGGCAATATGAGGATAGTAGAGCTGGGCAATATGAGGATAGTAGGGCTGGGCAATATGAGGATAGTAGGGCTGGGCAATATGAGGATAGTAGGGCTGGGCAATATGAGGATAGTAGAGCTGGGCAATATGAGGATAGTAGGGCTGGGCAATATGAGGATAGTAGGGCTGGGCAATATGAGGATAGTAGGGTTGGGCAATATGACGATAGTAGGGCTGGGCAATATTAGGATAGTATGGTGCATCACGATTGGAGCTGCATATTGTGATTTACTTCACTAAATTGCTGTATCTACTGTATTTCTGGCAGCAGAGTGATGGTTTGAGGCTCATTTGATACCTCAAACCCTTGAGGACTTAGAGCCATTTAGCCAACCATGTGTTCCATACTATTCCTGTGTAATTTACAGCTAAATCTAGTCCCACCCCCCAATTCCCATAGAGATCCATTTAAATACAGAGGTTATAGTATCGCTTCTAAGAGTACCTGAAAATAAAATATCTTTTGATATCCTTTTATACCCAGTCATGATAGCATCACCTGTTTACCTGTGGAATGGCAAACAGGTGTTTTTTTTTAGATTCCCAGTCTTTTTTTTCTTTTTGCCGGGAAGTCTACTGGGACCATCTGGCCTGAGGTTTATGATGTCAAAGAATGTCCTAGGATCTCATGATTCTGGAAGAAATGCTTGGACTCATAAAAACAAGCACGTGGACAGCGCCACAGTGCCACCACCTGACGTCACCAGGGTAGGCCACATCCCTCTTCTTAAAATATTTCACACACAACACAACATGACTGTCCAGATTGCTTTTGTCCTCAAAATAGCCTAAAAACACACAAATGCGATAAATATTTTTGCTACATTGTACAGTCTACACTGGAATTAGTCTTGGCACTGGAACATACATTATACACTCTTTTTCCAGCAGTGTTACATTAGCAAATACATCCAGTTAATGTACCTGATTTAACGGGGGAAAACTAGGGTGTAATTTAATATTCTCAACAGGAATTCTGGGACCATTGTGGCATTCATATTAATCACATCTGAAAAACTATGCAGAGATGGGATTCTCATGACAACTCAAACTTACCTACTCATGTTTAATATTGTTGTGATGGTCTCGGTGTGGGTGGTGCAATGGCCTACATTTCCTAAATGTTCAACATGGATGGAATGTATATTTCATAACTCAGGAGTAAACTGCCATTGTGGAATTTCCTCTCAGGAAACCATTCTGTGAAACCCTCTGGAAGGGGGGACTAAAAGAGCTATTTAACTATTTCTGGCCAGTTTATGGTTTTACAACTGCCAGATCAAATGCAGAATTTGGGCATTTAAGCAGAGGAAACAAAGCCCTCTGGGAAGCTGTAGTCAGACTTTCCCACACATCTAACCTCAGGTTGTTGTGTGTAGCGAGTGCCAGGTATGACAAAGTATTTTTCCTCTGTACTATATTTGAATATTGGATGTTTAAACTGTAACTGTATATAGATTATTTTAAGTAAATAACCTACCTTAAAATAGTTAAACTTGATTTGTGTGGTTTCTGAAAGTTGACGTACTATCTCTGTTCACTGGTAATGAGTTGATTCATTTCCTCAGTCTTGGTTACCCCCTCAGTTGGTCTAGGGAGGTTGTTTATTTACGCTTAATGTATCACGGAGTATTGCACCCGTAGAACTATGTTTTAAAGTAGATCACCTCTGCCTGGCGTTTATACATGTTGAGAACGGTGGTCGCCAATATTCCTTTTGTGGGTCCCTGAGCCTTAATCATAGGATATACCTCACGAAGTGGCTTCTTCCGCAACCTCTGAGATAACCGCAGATATCTAGCCAGCTGTCAGTCATGTACATAACGGCCAAATGTAACGCGCGGTGGAACCGGCAGATCAAGTTCAGAGAACAGTCTTAAAAGTATGGGAGTCCTTTAACAAATCAAGTGGAAATTTTACATAGCAAATGATTATTAATAATTAAATTGGAGTCAGATAAATGAGTACAGAATCAGCACTGGTGGCTGATAGTTAATTTAATGCACACAGGCTGTCTTTTGGATAAACTGGGGTCAGCGTAGACCAGACTTAAAGCGGAAGCTAACGTGGTACGATTACCTTTGATACGTAGTCACTTATTACCTGATCCCGTGAATCTAAAGAGCAGTCTCACCCGGTTGCAAGAACAAAAATATTTCTTTATTAACTTTAATAACTTTTACCTTTTCCCACAGCAATAGCGAAATACATCACGCTTAAATCTTCACTCCGAGCTATTCCCTCATTGGTCTAGCTGCGCGGAGATTTACAATTTGGTGACCCCGACGTGATTTCAGTTGCTGTTTCCAAGATTTACAATTTGGTGACCTCGATGTGATTTTAGTTGCTGTTTCCAAGATTTACAGCTCAAATGGTATGTAGGAGGAAACATGGAGGATCCAGTAAAAAAAAAAAAAAAAAAATGCTTTTATTATGTACCATTAGTCAAAAGCTTAGAAAAGTAATTGTCACACCCAAGGGTTCTGGTTATGGTTGAAGAAGGAACCCAGAAGTGCATGGAAGGGTTCTTGTATGATATTGTTGATGGTGACCTTTTGAAAACCCACCCCTTATTTTCAGAGAAACCACGTGCATTACAGATTATTATTTACACTGATGACATACACCGATCAGCCACAACATGCACTGACAGGTGAAGTGAATAACATTGATTATCTCATTGTTATTTTGGTTCTGTACTCTAGCACTTTCAGTTTGAAGGGATACAATGACAATGAGGTTGAAATGCAGACTGTCAGGTTCAATTTGAGGGTATTTTCATCCATATCGGATGAACCATTTAGAAATTATAAAACCTTTTGTACATAGTCCTCCACATTTTTGGGCATCAAAACATATTGGACAGTTTAACATAATGTAGAATAAAGTAATATTTTAAAATATTTGGTCGCATATCCTTTGCATCCAAAGACTGATGTCTGTGACCCAACAATATCAAAAGACTCTTGATATCTTATTTTCTGGTACTTCTACAAGCGATACTATAACGTCTCTGCATTTTAATGGATCTCTATGGGAATTGGGGGGTGGGACTAGATTTAGCTGTACATAACACTGGAACAGTATGGAACACATGGTTGGCTAAATCATAAGTCATCAAGGGTCTGACGTATCAAAGCAGCCTTAAACCATCACTCTGCTGCCAGAAATACAGTAGATACAGTATGGAAGGACAACTTGAAAGGTTTCTTCTCCTGACTTACACTGCCTGGCCAAAAAAAAGTTGCACACTAATATTTATTTGGATTGCCTTTAGCTTTGATTACGGCACACATTTGTTGTGGCATTGTTTCGACAAACATTTATTTCCGTCCAGAGTCGCATTGATTTTTGGCAGATATCTTGTATTGATGACGGGAGAGTCAAACCACTCTGTAAAGTCTTCTCCAGCACATCACAAAGACTTTCAATGGGGTTAAGGTCAGAACTCTGGTGGCCAATTCATGTGTGAAAATTATTCCTCATGCTCCCTGAACCACTCTTTCACAATTTGAGCCTGATGAATCTTGGCATTGTCGTTCTGGAATATGTCCATTGATGGGATAACCTGGTCATTCAGTACATTCAGGTACTCAGCTGACTTCATTGTATTGCTGCATAACGTTGCTGAGCCTAGACCTGATCGATTGAAGCAACCCCAGATCATTGTCCTAATAAAGATATTACCATTTGTGTTGATTGATTGATTGATTTTATTTGACATTTTCATTTTTTTTAAAAATACAGCTACAGAAATTCATAGCGCAGTGAGTGCCATATAAAAACAAAAAAGTAAGGCTTATTTCCATTGTGGTCCCTTAGGAGAGGGAGGGAGGGGGTCAGGGTAACACAATGAAGCCCTAAGGCTTATTTCCATTGTGGTCCCTTAGGAGAGGGAGGGAGGGAGGGGGTTAGGATAACACAATAAAGCCCAAAGGCTTATTTCCATTGTGGTCCCTTAGGAGAGGGAGGGAGGGAGGGGGTCAGGATAACACAATGAAGCCCAAAGGCTTATTTCCACTGTGGTCCCTTAGGAGAGGGAGGGAGGGGGTCAGGGGTTGAGACAGCAAATCTGCCATAGCACCATAGCAATAATCAATACAATTATAATACAATACAATAATCACCTAGGCCTGCCCAGACACTCAGTAAATTATGTAAAGTCAAGTCAGTAAATTGTAAATAAAAACAAATACATCAATAAAAAATATCAGTGTTTCCCGACACTAGACATTGCCTACTCAGCCACTTTGTTAGTATAACACAGTCCAAATCTGTACACCCTATACAAATACACTTAAATACATAATAAATACATCAAGACATCAATATTTTACAAATAAATATATGGGCCTACCCAACCCACCCAGCTTGTATATACACGACTGATTCTGTACAAAGTCACAATATAGTGAACAACAATATCTGCCTACACAGACATTCAACAAGATATTAGTCCTATACAAAAATTAGTTACACATCAAATCTGAGAGGAACAAAATCAGTGGAGCTGCTCCTAGTGGGATAGCTGTGCATATCCCTCACCTGGATGAAATATTTTTTAATATTGTGTTAGAAAGTTTGAAAGGAAATGCATATGTTCAACTGATTATTGTTCACAGACTGACACGGTGGCACACACACACACACACACACACACAATAACCAAACTCACGTACACTCCACGCCACAGACAAACAACATTCAACACAAAGAAATCACACTGCTGGTAGGACTGCCACAACATAAAAGAAAGAAAAATATGGGCCGACTGGCAAAACAACAATACACACACAACACGCAATGGGACAGTTTCTCTATCCCTTGGTGGTCGCCAACGGGGTGGGGTATCTGCCTGTCCCCCACTTGGGCGGGCCTCAGGTCACAGTCCCTCTGCTGTTAACCACCGCCCACGTCACACTCGCCAGCCTTGCCTTGGGACACCGACTCTATGCAGGGGAGAGAAGGACACACCCACTGCCACTCAGTTCCCTTCTCACACCGGTCTGGGACCCACGCACGCTGTGCTCATGTACGGCAAAAAACACATTCCTTATGGTCTGGGGGAGGTGAGTTCCCCCAGCAGAAGCTCCTCAATATATTTTCCAGACCCACTGGCTCCGTCACACAAACCGGCTCTGCAGTTCACACCCAAAATGACGCTCTTCAACCTGTATGAGGGCGAGGTGTACAGCTCCAGCAGACGCTGTGGTGTTTGAACATTGTGATTGGGCTAATTTTAGACGCAGCTACAAAGAGGTTGTCGAGGATTCCAACAGGACTTGTGATTTTTTAAAACTGGTTCGGTGATTGCCTGTTTTATATTACAGCTCTGGAGGTCAGAAAAAACAGTTTATTACTGAGGTCAATGACTCAATAGACATTGTTGACCTGGACTTGTTGAACAACGTGCTTGAACAAGCTGATAACGTTTTCGAGGATTATCGGGTTTGGAGAACAATGGACCTGTGGCAGAGGTTTGAGGCAGCTGCAGACGCGCCTAGAACACCATACATGTCTGAAGAAGAAGACAAAGACGATGCTACAAGTTTGGACCAATAAGTAGCCTTGTCAAAATATATACAAGTTTGTACCAATAAGTAGCCTTGTTAAAATGTATAACCTACAAATGAGTACTTTTAAAAAAACATTGTTTAAACGTATTTAGGTTGTGTATATATACGTATATATATTATTATAAATGCATACAGAATGTAGTGACTGTGTCTTTTTGATTGTTTTGTGATTATTGTGAACTTAAAAATAAAAAAACCTTTCTTTTACATGTTATTTTACGTATTTCTTCATTATTATTATCATTATATTAAATATGTTAAGTCATGTTAAATTCAACTCAAACCCCAAGCACAAACGCCCCACCCCTCGCAGAACTCTATAAGTTTTAAGGCGTGGCTATAAGCTTGAGGATGGCCTTAAAAGCCATGCCACAAAAACCGTGAGGCCTGCTTTGGTTAGTTTGAGTACCACATAAATGATAGGCCAAATAGCTAGCTTGCTAACCAGTGGAACAGGTTTATACAGGTATTACCCCACAAAGTCGAGATATAAACAATTCAGACTAAAATGCTAAACTATGCCTGTGATGTTTGATCAGTCTTACTGAGTCCACGGTGAGCTGATTTCAGCTGGCTTGTCCGTGAGGTGGATGGCCGTTGTCTAAATTGGCCTTTTTTTAATCCCAGTTGGGGTTTCTCTTGGTTGGAATTTCTCCGACGTCGTCTGGTTCTCGTCTGCGTCTTTGTCCGTGGCTGGAACAATCGGAGTTGCGTTAATTCAGTCCTAGGGTTAGATGCCATAGGCAAGCTAACCCGTTCCTTGCGTCTCACTCCGCAGCCCACCTTTGTAGCTGTGTAGCTATCAAAAGGGGGAAGATAAAATGGAGTACTGCTCTTGTGCTGCTGCACAATGGAGGAAGAGAGAAAACAGAGTGGGGCCGACAGACTGGAATGTCTTCAGTTTTATCTGTTTTAGTTTTATGACCCTTAGTGTCTCGTATTTCCAAGTGACACGATTGTATCAATAACAACGGACGTTACGCTGTGGCTGTGTTGTAAATGTCTTTTGGGTTTCCTGTGGAATGAATGGAAATGTAGTTTGTTGAGAACCGCATGAAAGATGTTTATTATGCACTATAAAATCCTAGTTCTTACGATGGTAAAGAACGTTTGCAAAGGGGTTTGCGGGAAACAGCTGGTTGTAGCATAACAACCAAGAAAGTTGTGGACTGGTTGTCGTGGGAAGATGCATACACTTTACACAAGCCCATCAGAGGCAATTTCAAAAGAAACAGGGTTTTTGTGAGTAACATTGATTTACAATGGCAGGTCGATTTAGTAGACATGCAAAGTTTATCTGAACATAATGACAATATGAAGTTTATGCTAACCTTTAGATATATATATATATATATATATATATATATATATATATAGTCAAAATATGCATGGGTATGTGTTCTTGAAAACAAGACAGGAGCCGGAGTGCTCCGGGCTTTTCCAGGAATTCTCACAAACGGACAAATCCCCCAAAAAATACAAACCGATAAGGGTAAAGAATTTTTCAATAAATTGTTTCAAAGTCTGATGAAATAAAACTAAATAATACACTTTGCCACAGACAACGAAGATGTGAAAGCTTCAATGGTTGAACGATTCAATAGAACGTTGAAAACGAGAATGTGGCGTTACATTACGGCACACAACACTAGACGCTATATAGACGTTGTACAGGACTTGGTGCTGGGTTACAATAACAGCTACCACAGCACGATTAAAATTAAACCCGCTGAAGTAAATGAAGCTTATGCTTTTAAAGTGTTAAAAAATATGTACGGCCCCTTTCTAAAAAGCTGAAGTTTAAGTTTGACGAGGGGGACAACAACCTCTTTTTACGTTTAAGGTTGAAAAAATTGACGTAGAGAAAACGCATAGGAGACAGAAAGGAGTTTTAGTAAAGTGGGTTGGATAGCCTGAAAAGTTCAACAGTTGGATTCCGGCAAGGCATGTTGTTGACTTCTAAAAGAGTATAAAAGCTTACAGGAACCGGCACATTAAGTAACCATGGAGGAAGCAGGTTTTTATGTCAATCTCCCAAGTAATGCATGTCTAGATATAAAAATTTGAAGCTACACAACCAAGTTTGCCAGACCCATTGAATTTCGCGGGCGATGGGAGGTTGCTTTAGCAGAGATTCAGTACCCATGTACTTGGAACTTGCTATCATCTCATGAAACTGCTTTTATTGTAAGTGATGATAAGAAAAAGGAACACCGCTACATATTAATAAGCTGGGCTTATTACAACAACACGAGAATGCTAGTGGAGGAGATGAATAAAGCTTTAAACACAAGAAAATTGGCTATTGATGTGGCACACACAATATGAGTGAAAATCTATCGCCAACGGCTAACGGAAAACTAGCTAGGATGCTGGGTTTGGATCCAGATTTACCCTTTACGGCCACAAAACCTGTGGCTCCACACCCTGCCAATATTCGTGCTGGCTTCTACACATTGTACATCTACACCGACATTATTGACTACTAGAGAGTTGGAGATAGATTTGTGCCCATTGCTACGATGTGTACATATAACAGGTTCTAGCAACGACGTTGTCACAATCTCTTACGGGAAACCACACTACGTACATGTCAGCAAGAAACACATTGACAACATAACCACTGATACGTACATGTCAGCAAGAAACACATTGACAACATAACCATTGATAC
>JAKUDI010000084.1:0-24644 GCA_022702515.1 Ilyophis sp. 1 JC-2022 | reverse complement strand
TTGACATACACTGGTGCCTATCATGATTCTGAAAAAAAGACCCACTCTGTTTATTGCAATATCTGATTGTGATCCCACAGTCTTCCATAAAACAATCGGTTAAGATAAGGATAACATGATTTTGAAGATCGCATACGTTCATTCGCCAACTATTTAAAAGTATGAGGATATATTGAAAACTGAATGTAGGACTTCATTAGACTAAAAATTTCCAGCTGCAATTAGCTCAGATTAATTGACAATGAAGAAACTTTCTATTAATATTGTCAAATCTTCATCAAACGAAGACCATGACGCCTGGACTCTATAGACGCTGTCTCTAAAGCCATTTTTAAATTGACTGAGGGAAGGCCCTAATGAGTTATAATATTATTTCTGAGGATTGTCGGGCCATAGATGCACGGTTGTGACACCCCCTTACAAGCCCATTCACCTCCCAGCACGAACTAAACTGGGGTATGGGCCTAGTGGTTATGGATTGGGCTTGATGCAGAGCTTATTGGTTAGAGTCCCAAAACTATGATCTTAATCATGGGAGCTGTCAAGTGAATCAGGATGGTGTTCATTTGTACTTGTATTCAGTGTGCATTTTCTGACATTTTTATCGGTGCATTCTCTCTTGTTTATTATTATTTAGACTGTCATATTTCATTTATTGTTTTTATAAAACTTTTTTGCTGTATTTTATTACCATGTTGTGTTTTCAGTGTTACCATAGTTAACAAAGATCTCTATCTAGGATTGACAATGCCTAGCTTGTGTGTGATCACAAGTGTGATCATCTCTCCATGAATACAACTCAAAATGGTTTTGCTGACACCAACATCATCCTGATTGCACAGCACCTTATTGATTCCCATGGACTCAAAGAATGGCGATTTTGGGATTTTAAACCAACAAACTGAAGGCACCGATCCTTAAACCGCTGGGCCGAACCCCAGTTTAGTGTGTTGGAAGGTGGAGGGGCGTTACAAGGGGTGGCGTACCTCTATTCTATGTTGAAGTCCTTGATGAAGAGGAACTAATTGAACAACTTTTATAAGAATAAAAATGTCTGGAAACATTCAAAATGCCAGAGATGGTAGTGTAACGTCTTTTATTATCCTGATCAAAAACTTTCATTAGTGCATTCAGCAAATTCACTCATGGCTTTTGTATGCTGTTGTTGGTGGATGGAAAGAGAGTCGATAGATGGACACCGTGAATTGATCATTGACAGTGCAAACACCACGCACGCACGCACGCACACAACAACAGGTGTCACAGATTTAATCATTGAACCACATGGCTTTAAAAGGTTGAGACATCGATCAGGTTGTTCATAATTCATACAGGGACTTATGGCAAGAACCCACCGCGAAAAGCCTTGACAGTCTGAGGAAGTGAATGGCTACATCAGTGGACATTAGCTCCGGTTAAAAACAGTAAACATTAAAAGTTCAGTACTTCAATGAAACAATTCAAACAGAGAATGAATACGTTTCATCATGTAATATCTTTTAATGTTACTTGTGCCACAAGTTCATCCAAGCCAAACAGCAACAGAACTTCATATAAAACTTGCCAACATTCTCAAAAGAACAAAGTAAGTATAAATAGTTGTCGGTTTATTTGTATGTACCTTATTGTTGGCATGAGTCACGTCATGTTGAATCATGTCTACATAATGATTTAATTAGATTTTTTGAGGCTCATCAGATTATGACATAATCTGTCATCAACGCACACAAGTTCGTTGTTTGTGGCAGATGTGATTATTTTACCAGGAAAGAAACTGTACTAGAGGTCTAGCTCAAGTACAGGGAATGGCACCTGGTCAAAAAGAGAGGCAATGTAATGTACCAAGTTATAGTATTACCTACCATTTTGTAAGTAACCTCCCCTCTTCCTGGTTTCATTTCATTTGAGGTTATAAAAAGTAAGATGTAAAATAATGCCGTCCAATGCTGCCACAATGACTCTGTGTGTGAGGAGAAGATCAATAAGAAATAAACTGATGTCATTGAAGATGAGATGACAGCAAATAAGCTCCCAGTATCTCAGCCCCGTGTTGGTCACCAAATGATAAAAAAAACAATAATAATAAATTTAAAAAAACTCTATGTATAGGGGACCAGATCTCTTACAAAACGGTCAGTCTTATAATCTTCCCTCCCTTTCAACCAGGCAATATGACTCAAATCTATCTTACTACAAACACATGACACAAATATAAAAATGATAAATGATGTCATTGTACCCAAGGAAATTCCCCAACCAGTGTTAGAACAGTCTACCTGTGTGGTCGGTAAAGTGATAGCAGCAAACAAAATAAACGGCATACATGTACGTATGCACAATAGCAAACAATCAAAAAAATCAGCCCAAAACATCTAAACCCAACACTGAATTATATCGCTGCTGCTTTTGTGAAAGGAACCATTTGACTTCTTATAAAATAAAAGGTCTGAAACATTCCAAAGCAAGGATGGTAGTGTAACTAACTTAAATTCAGTGCTATCACCGTGAAAGGTTTTGTTACATCAACTGGAGAGTGGCCTAGTAGTGGATTAAGGCCAGGCCTTCGAAGTCCAAGGTTGTCCGCTTCAATCCCAGCGCTGATATAAGACGTAAGAAGCTGTTCAGGATCAGGATGGTTTTATGATCCCACACATGGAAATTAAATTGTCATGCTAACTACCACTGCAAGGTTGCTGGAAAAAAGTTGATTTTTTATGTTCTTGATTCATAAACATGTTGAAAGGTCATGGCCTCACACAAAATTTGCCATAATTTACCAACTGCCTGCTCAATGCTCTCTCTTGCCCGTGTTCCATAATGTTCTCTGTCTATTTTCACGACGTGTGCTTGGAACCCTAAAATTGCTGGTTGCAGTTATTTATTCATTTATGTATTGATTTTAATTTTAAACAAGTACTCCTCTTGCACATTGCCCTTTCAGGTTAATTTTAATGAGAAATACTTATTTTCCATTATAGAGGTGAAGTATAAACAACTCTAATTACTAAATCGTGTACGCTTGATGCCATGCGCATCTATATTAATAAAGATTTGCCTTATTATATCCAGATGGCCCATAATAATTCCCATTTCTTTTGTCTTTCTCAACGTCAGTGTTGTGCTTGATCTTTGCTTGGAAGAATTCATATTTTCCAGAGCTCACTGAGCACTGCATTAATTAACACAAGTATGCTTACCTCATGAAATTCTCATTTGAATTGAAATGCAATCCCTTATAATGCTGTGCACCTTTATCAGGAAAATAAAAAGGCAGATGGCAGTTCCCATGTCTCATTTCAGCCTCGAAGATTTTAAGTAGCTTGATTGGTCAAGCTACTTCATGCTTCTGCAGAAGTCGATATGTCTTCTTTCAGACTCAGTGATTTTAGAGGGGGAAAAAATGGAGACAGAAACAGACATGGCGCTTGATTGGTCAACCTACTGCATGCGAACGTTCTCCATGTCGGACTGCGAGTAAGGCCTGCTTCCACAACCTGGACCCATGACTGTGAGTAAAGCCTGCTTCCACAACCTGGACCCATGACTGTGAGTAAAGCCTGCTTCCACAACCCGGACCCAAGACTGCGAGTAAAGCCTGCTTCCACAACCTGGACCCAAGACTGCGAGTAAAGCCTGCTTCCACAACCTGGACCCATGACTGTGAGTAAAGCCTGCTTCCACAACCTGTACCCATGACTGTGAGTAAAGCCTGCTTCCGCAACCTGGACCCATGACTGTGAGTAAAGCCTGCTTCCACAACCTGGACCCAAGACTGCGAGTAAAGCCTGCTTCCACAACCTGGACCCAAGACTGTGAGCAAAGCCTGCTTCTACAACCTGTACCCATGACTGTGAGTAAAGCCTGCTTCCACAACCTGGACCCAAGACTGTGTAAAGCCTGCTTCCACAACCTGGACCCAAGACTGTGAGCAAAGCCTGCTTCCACAACCTGGACCCAAGACTGTGAGTAAAGCCTGCTTCCACAACCTGGACCCAAGACTGCGGGTGAGCTGCATTTCCATGCCTTGCGTTCGTGGCAGAGTCGATCCAGGGCTTCACATCGCCGTAGCTGATAATCGTTCTCCCCTTCAGTCTTTTCACTGAGTGGAGGGCCAGCGAGCCCTGCAAATAAGAACCATTCACCTGTTACTAGGCAACGTGATGGGTGAATTTTTGTTTAGTTTTGTCCTGAGTGTTAACAAATGATGTTGATTGCACTCAGATGGCAGCTCTTCAGCCCTGCAGAGACTGTTGCCGAAATGGCTTTAAAAAAAAAAAAATTTTTTTTTTTAAATTACACTGGTAAATATAAAAAAATCAAACATACAGCTTTTTAATACACAACACAATACTTTTGACCCTATTTTGATTCTATAATCGTGCCGTTGGCAGCTCAACGTAATGCTTTGACTGACAGACGGTTAGTTATTGGCTGCGATTGAAAGAAGGGCATGGCAAAGACCTTCGATATGAAAGGATTTATAACAATTTATATTTTATTGTAAACCGGCACAATAATCTTATGAATTTAATTTAAATGTATTTTTTAATTTTTTAATTTTAATGTAAATTTTATTTTATTTTATTATATTTTTTTCTTTTTTTTGCATTTTACATTTTCCTCTGCCTTCCAATTGTCCCCCCTGGCGCCCCCTGGCGGCCCCTCGTGGGGCCGTGGCCCCCACTTTGAAAACCCCTGCCTTAACAAATACCAGACTGTGGGTCTCTTCCACACCCTGGACCAGTGCCTTAACAGACACCAGACTGTGGGGTCCATCCATGCACTAGAACAGTGCCATAGCAGACACCACATTATGTGGCCCATCCATGCTCTGGACCAGTGCCTTGATAGGACAAACAGCCCACAGGCCTCATTTTTTCATATGAAACACTGCTGCAGTATTTTGGTTGATGTCATCATATTTCAAAAACCAATACCTGTCAGTCTTACATTATGACATTTATTGGGTGCCAAATTCAGCTTCACAATATTTTTTACAAAAATATGAAAACTCTGGATTTCAAGAACAGACAGATCCTCACTGTAATCCTTACTGTTTTTTGACCAAAAATAGTATTATCAAGGGGCTTTTTTACTGAAAGATCTAGCCCTTCTGATAAAAGCTTGATTTGATAAAAAATAGAGCTTTGAGCTAGGAAAAACACAACTCCCTGTTTTTTTGGGAATAAGAAACATGAACTATTTTGTATGGCAACAGACCACAGAGTAAATATTACGTACGGCAACACATTACTGTTCTCATCCAAGCCTTGTCTTTCTTGAATAGTCATAAACCTATTGATGGGGGCAAGGGTTCATAAACCCTGTAATAGGCCAAAGCTCAGTCAGCTGCCAATCACTGACATGTCTGAACCAATCACAACAAATTACTCTCCACAGCAAAACACAATGATTGGTGCACATCAGTGAGCATATGATAGCTCCACCCATTTAACTTTCCCATCCCTACATACATGTATCCTGTGGATTGCTGAGTACTGTGCCTGATGGCATATAAAACCACAGGAAATGCTCGAGAGGGATCCATATAAAAAACAGATAATTTGCTGCAGTATGCTATATAGTAGATTCAATGTTGGGAGAAAACAAAATATAAAACATCGTTTAAAAAAAGTTCAAAGTTTATGGCCCATTTGTAAATACTACTTTGGAGCTGTCACAAGCTCTGATTTAAAAATAAAAAAATAACGATAGCAACTAAACGAGATCGAACAAAGTTAAAAATGAGGCAAATCAAGGCCTTCCTCCATACTGTTAACACTGACACGTAAAATCATAAACCTTCTGTCTGAAAAATACCAATTACTTCATTACTCACACGACCAGTTATCTCCTCGGTGTTAGAAGACAGCGGCCAGAGAGGCACCGGCGGTGTGCAGACGAAGGGACGCCCACCGCCGAGGGCGCGTCCTCTCGCTGTCAATGGATGGGTGATTGCTGACGGATATGCGGCAGTCACTGCTGGGATAATGGCTTAGTGTTCTGCAGTGCCAGCCCATCCCATTCATAGAGGGAGCAGACGTCTAATGAGACCCGACCGCTATGAAACGGCGGGCGGGCTGGTTATAAACCCGCGGTTGATTGCACTTGCTTAAGTTGTAATGATTTTCTGCTAGTTTTACCTCCTGTGCAGATTTTTCTGATGGCAAGAACAACCCCATGCCCCCCCCTCCCAAACCATGTGTGTTACCTTGGTAACCAATTCAGCCATCTGAATCATTGTATCTCCTTATAACTTTCACAGTAAAAAGGCTCGTAAACTTGTGTATTGATAACGCAAGCCGCAAAGGAGGAATATACTGCTCAGCTTTGGATGGGGTTGGTAAAGGGCAGCATTATCACGGTATACCATGGCTTTCAACCAGTTTCTTCTTTCTATAGTGACTCTGACAGACTCGCTTTCACACACACACACAAAACTCAACACACACACACACACACACACACACACACACACACACACACATACTGGAGGAACATTTTCTTATATTTCTTCCTTAAAAAGCAATGATCACACTGAAGCCATATAGTAGTTTACATCTTTTGTTTACGTGAAAATTAAAAACTTTTTTCCAGGGATAATTTAATACATATGTAGATCTGTAGCATCTGTACAGGAGGCCACACTAAAGCCATTTTCTTTACACAGGAATTCTAGCAAAAGTTTTATTAATCTCAGAAAAATTAAATAATCTCAGTATTTTATAACCCCTTCACATAAATAAAAAACTCTAATTATAAATCATTCTAAAACTGTGAAAATACAAATGCACTCGTACACACACACAGGCCTGAATCCACATTTAATATATTTACAATGTGGATGCATTTGGATAACAGAATACACGCACCTTATCTATTAGCCATTTTCCTCATTTAAAGCCACTCTCCAAACTGTCCCTTCTAATGTGGACCGTCATGCATGGATGCTAACATGTTAATTTACTATGATATAAGCTCTATTGAATGAGCTCTGCTAAAGGCCACCACCGTTCAAACCACAAGGGAAGGTTCCATTCTTCTGAAGTGTGACTTTTAAATGACCATGTTTCCAGCAGCGTTCTTGCGTAACTTACAGGTCCACTTTATGTATGCGGCGCATATTTATCGCTAACCAGAACAGTGCAGGTTCAATCCTTGGGCTTGGCACTGCCGCTGTACCCTTGAGAGAGGTACTTAAACTGCTGTGCTTCAGCAAATACCCTGCTGTAAATGGACGTTAATGGACGAAATGTAAAACGCAAGCCATTTATATTGCTCTGGCTGAGGATGTCTCCAAGGCAAATTAATAATGTAATCTAAAGTGCTTTAACATTGAGCGTGGCACTCATAAGCCACCCTGCACTCTGATAATCATACCGCCTTCGCCACACCGCCCCGCACCGCACCCACCCCAATTCCTAACCCTCTCTTCCCCCTGATGTTGTGATGTGGGCCTTAATACCCAAATAAACCAAGGGGAACTGGATCTTATTTCCCCACAGGGTTGAGCCCAAAGGCGGGTTCATCACCTGTGCTCCTCTGATTTAGGCCTACTCTTTGTGCTTGGTCCAGCTTTGATGCCGCCGTTCCTTCGACATATAAGCCATCTGGCAGAGAAATATTGTTTACCTTGGTTGTGTTTGGAGTGTGCTGCAGGCTCTTAGTTTTCTCTCTCTCTCTCTCTCTCTCTCTCTCTCTCCCTCTCTCCCCTCTCTCCCCCTCTCCCTCTCCCTCTCTCTCCCTCCTCTCAATCTCTCTCTCTCTCTCTCTTTCTCTCTCTGCCCTTCATTCGTGCATTAGTGCAAATAAGACAGCACACAGGTGGCTCTTCGAAGAGGAGAGTTGTTTTGGTTTTCCCTCCAGTGTAGGTCTTTATCATGTCATAGAAAGGTATGTCAGTGTTGATTCTAGGGCCGTCGGGTCTTATATTGATGCTGCTGATTGATTGATTGATTGATACAGATGACTATCCTAATGGTTAAGACATTGGGTTTTTCCCCTAAGTAAATGGTAAATGGACTGCACTAGATGCTAGTCTGTTGTAATTATCATTTAATTGAACTAGCAAGTGAATGATTATTACCAAGATAGGATGGAGTGGCTAGTTAATGATGGTGCAGAATATTTGTAACAGCATAATTAAGAAGAAAGAATTTGCACTAAACTATTTACAGTAAATAGCCAACACAAATGTATCAAAAAAAGAAAAAAAAAAAAAGTAATTTTTAATAATAAATGTATTTTTATATTTAATAAAAAATTTAATTTGTTCAATTAAAATACATTAAAATTTGAACTTTATAAGCCTGGAAAATAGATTTAATACTACTACTACTAATAATAATAATAATAAACTACCAATGGTCTACGTTTCTAGACCAAAAAGCACTTGGCCTACTCCCAAGCGATAGCCAATCGGTACCGTCTGCAAAGTAGCGCCACTTGCACTCAGGACCACCGCTCTGGAGCGGAAACGGATGTAAACATGAATAGTGATTCAAATCAAATGAAAACTAAACAACCAACAGAAGAGAAAGTAAGTAACAGTGTACATCACTAACTAAACGGAAAGGTGTAGGCCTACAAATTTGCTTCGCATTTACGTAGGCAGCTGTGCATTATGTCGAAGCACGCATCCGGCTTTCTCACACCAATAAACTAAAATGCCCTGCTATTTACTTGTTTAGGTTGTTAAACTGTGATTTTGTTGTTCTGTCGGTTCGCAAACATGTCCGTTAAAGGTGAATTGTAATCTGTAATCTTGTTTGGATGTGTACGGGGAAAACGTAGTGTATAACGTTGCTATGCGCGACTATAATGGCCTGCTACAGATTTGTAAATGGAATGTTTTGTAAGTCTGTTGGTGCTTTTTGTTTGTGTAACATTTAGATCACTAATTCTCCGTTGAAATCTGTAGGCCTACCATCACAAAGGCGGGTAGCCTAGAGGTATGTTCTTCAGACACCGAGTGTCTCAAAGCACAATGGGAGAGAAATAAATCAATCCATCCGGCGCACAGTCGTACAGTGGGTAATTTTCTTTTGTTCATATGAAGTGCATAACCAGGAAACGAATAAGATGAAATGTCTCAGGAGACAAAATCGCTTGGGGAATGAGGCGCGAGGCTCTTAATCATCGCGAATCTAGTTCTCTGCCTGCTGTCTTGTTGTAGTGATGCACTTCATTGTAATTCTAAATGAAAATGATTTGCATATTTGCAAATCCACTGTGTGTGTGTGTGTGTGTGTGTGTGGTGATGGTGGGAGAGCTGGTAGACACTGTTGTACAAATGGGGCACCATGCGACAAAATTGACGGTACGTATCTTTATATTGTTATTTCTTCTCACCAGAGGAATCTGTCGCTTTCACTAGTTGCTCCTGCTCCGAATCATTGTTTTACCGATTGCCCTCTCTGTTTAATAATGATAATAAATGGCCTTTAAGCTGACCAGGGTGCTGTAGCAGACCGTATGAAATGCTGCTTCTGATATGTGGTACAGAATACTTCACTGCATTACAATATACTTTTTTTACCTGCTTAATCATCGCAAATCATAATTATAAAGCAAAAAATTTGGTCATTCAGGTGAGGGCCACTGAAAAGCCTCCGCTTTCATGGCCTGTCAGCTGCCTTTAAATTGAAACCTACAATTTTCCTGCGAGCCAGTGTCCGTGTGACACATTCTAATGGGAAATGATGGTGGAAATCCATCTTACGTCTTCCAGCTGCCATTAAAATTGTCAATCTGAATAAAAATCGCACCGCGCTCTTTTAGCTCGGTTACCCCCTCTTTAACGGAATGAGGAATGAGCATCGTTTTTGCATTTCCAATCCACTGGGAAAAAAACATGCAGCGTCTAATGTCCAGCCAGCTGAGCATTGGACCGAGCGCAGCGATATCAAAAAAACTCTGATTCACTTGGCTTTTCTTATTGAGTGTGAGAATTTAGCTTTGTTTAAAGTCATTCTGGGTGCTGAGTGACTTAATGCCTTGACTGTTCTGGTGCATGAATGGGGCCCCGCGGTTTCAAATCCGGACAATGCCACTTGGGGGTTCAGTCAGCCGGGCACAATCACATTGTCTCAAACCTGCCCCTTTTCGCCCCCCCCCCCAAATACACCCCGCTGGTTGTTTGGGTGCCCACGGTCCACCTGTTGAGATTGAGCTGCGTGCGCGTGATCTGTGTTCCTCCATCTCATGTCTATTTCGAGCCAGATTTATAGACTGTGGCGTGATGAAAAGTGGAGGCTGCTTTTACGTACTTTGGCGGGGCGTGCATGCCAATGGCCTGCTCCACAACAAGGCCTCTAATGACTCTTGCTGCATTCTGAGGTGTTATCAGAATGATCAGATATTAGTATATCCATTGTTACACCTGTGGTAGAATTTTGCTGACAGAAGATTCATTCGTTCAGATCTGATACCAACAGAATGAGACCTCGACTACGTCTGGGTCTGACTAAAATCTCATTTTGAAGAATCTGATCCATATCAGATTTTTTGCTTTTAGACTACAGTTACCAAATGCGAAATTGTGTACGCATACAAATATGTAATGTAATATTCGAAAGCTGCAAATTCAGGGCGGGGTTGGAGCTTGGCTGAGCAATGTCATTACCAAGAAAAATGAATGTTATCTCAATGAAAGCTGTGTAAATCCTTTTTTATGACACAAAAGTAGCACAAATGAGTAATGCCACTTTTGTACAACTGAATATGGTGGGAGTAATGTGTGATATCACAGTTGTGTGAATAATTACATGACTTATCTCTAGGAAATTGGATCTAGCAATTATGAACAAGCCTGCACAAATTTATACACAGATAAGTGAGTTGATTATTGATTCATGAGTTGGTTATTGATTTGGATGTGTAAACTATGAGGGTAAACTAACATCAATGCCTGTTGCTTAATTGTAGGTACTGACCCAGAGAGAGAAGAGTCCCTAACCTGCCATATGACGGTGCCTACTTTAGAGCCACATCGGACAAATAGACACGCCCTGACGTCACGTTGGTTCCAGTGAGGACGATGGCAACCATTTTAAATGAGCTTGCAGGTGGGTTTGAATTTCAAGGCTAAGTTTGAGGTCACGTCCACTAACCTTGCCTACATAATGGATTAATAAATAAAGCGGGCTAGGTGATATTTTGAAGATGGCGCAGTGCTGAACACACTGGGGATGCCTGTTTCTGAAACATTAATGGCCAGAAGTGTGATGTTTCCCATGCGCCCGAGGCAGTTTTAGTTGACATCTAGCCTGTGTATGTATTATTTATTGTGCTCGGTTTTTAGGGGAATGACCTTGCGGTCCTACCGTTGGTTCATAATCGAAAAGCAAACGGCATTCGCCGTCCTCTCGTTTCATCAGGTCACAGTGGGCCAAGCGGAAAGCGAGGCATCGCAACTGGAAAGTGTCAGACTTGATAAAAACTTAGTTTATTTTTCCACCAGCAGGATCGGCATAGGCAGGATGGGCCCTAGTCGGGGAGAACTGTTGCGCAAGTCTGCTTTGGTTAATGTCGGAACCGCTTAAAATACATCCCTCTGATGCGCCTGCAACCCCCCCCCGAGCAGATTGGGTTGTTCTTCGTTTTCTTTATTCTTTTTTAAAGTCTGCCTTCTTTTTTTTTCCAGCAAGCTTAAAATGTAACACTTCTTAATATTGCGAGTTGAAATTCGCATGTGGAGGAACTCGTCGTGGGGGTGGGGGAGTGGAGAGGGGGGTGGCGCTGTGGGACTGGAGTCTTCGTTGACCTCAGTTTTTCAAAGCGACTCTCAGTCTCATTTGCGAAAGAGCGGTTCTCTCTGTGGTGGGGGCCGGATCCCCGGGGCTCACTCCACCTGGAGGATGGAGGAGTCTTCCTGGGTGTCCCTCATATGATGACACACACACACACACTTACACACACACACACACACACATACACGCGTTGACTACATGAATCCTTGTCTAAACACTGTGGGCTGATTAGTAAGCCCCCTTCCCCCCACACACACTTACACACACACGCACACACTTACACACGTTGACTACATGAATCCTTCTCTAAGCACTGTGGGCTGATTAGTAAGCCCCCTTCCACACACACTTACACACACACACACACACACACACACACACACACACACACACACACACACACACCTGTCCTCTTAATATGTATGCTGGTTTCTTGTGTTCCTTTGCAGACTGCAGATGTGAACTTAATTATCAGATTGATTGAGACTCGACTGCACGCTGCTTTCTCCACTCATACCCCTGTTGCATATTAATTGCTCAACAAGTGTGATCGATGTGTGTTCAGACAGGGGAAAACAAACAAAAATAAAACAAACTGTGTTACGTTCTTACTGCTAATAGTCCTTTGGCCAGATGTTAGCGCTTCTTTCAAGCCTATGAGAAGGGACTATGCCCCACGCACGCGGGCGCATATTTTTCTTTTTGGCTTCTTTCTTCGTCATTTGATTTGACCTGTGAAGCCAACCTTTGAGAAAGGCCTACAACACAAACGTCCCTAATGTCCCGATAATCTGAATAGATTATTTTACAAATGGTAGCATGCACACACCTCTATATTGCTGTGTATGGGGTGATCTTCATCTGTTTAATGCATTTTATTTCAAGCTATTACTTTGGGGGGGAGGGGAGGTGGTTTTGGTACTTTTTTCATTGCAAGTGAAGTGAACTATGTTCAAACTACTGCACGTTCTTTGAAAATCATCTCTCACTTGCTCACCCCAGAGCTGGGTGTGCCGTGCTGTTACAGAAAGACCTATAGGGGGCGCCCCAGTATTGCGGTCTTAAATTAAAATGTTCAGGCCGCATTCAGCCCAGCAGTACAGCGAAAGGAACGATTCATTCTGAACAAGTGGGATGTCAACGTGCCGTCAGTTCTCTCTCCCAGCTCCAAGACAAAGTCAATGAATAATTTCAGATATATAATGACAATAATACCATTTAAAAAAACAGTGGTGGCTAGCGAAGGCTAAAGGGAAGTAATTTACATGTTACATTGTGAAAAAGGAGGTTGTGAAGCATTTTGCTCCAAATGTGGCAGCAATTGGACATTCTCCAGTAGAACGGCTTGTAGTTTGAGGTCTGTCACATGGCCAACTCCTAGCTCACAGAAGTCAGGATAATATTCTCTTAGCATTTCACCCAAACAGCACCCAGACCTTGTTGGTGTTTTAGGTGTATACGTGTGTCTGTTTCTGTGTGTGTCTGTAATGGCCGTTTCCCCACAGCATTAAGAAAATAAATTGCCGCGAAGGACTGTACCTCCTTCTCTATAAGAAGAGTCTCCAGCGAAAATGACCAAGTGGCTCGTAGTTGCCATGATGGCGCCAACGACAAAAACCTGCCCGTCTGTATCCCAAAAGTGGATAAGTTGCATAATAATTGGGGTTTTGCGGATGTTTGGTTAGTTGCCGCTGACTGCTTGGCTCACCCAGTCCTGCTTCTTCCATTCAAAGTCAGTGGAGGATGTTGGGCTGCTTGTGTAAGTACATCATCTGGTCCAAGGAGAGACATCATCCTCCAGCTCTGTGGGGCTCTTCCCTCCTTGTCAGGGGTGATTGAAATTCAGCTCAGAAAGCTGTCTCTGTCCCCGTCCCCCCCCCCCCCCCCCCCGGCCTCAGTGTGAACTACTCATATCTGACCAGCGGAGGGGGGGGGGGGGGGGGGGGGGGGGGGGGGGGCTGGGGGTTAAGGTGGTTAAGGCCTCTTTACAGAAGAGGTTACATCGCGGCCCCGAATTAATTTTTGCGTCGCATTAATTAGGCCGCGGGCCGGAAGGGGGAAACCTCCGTGTAGCGTGTAATCGCAGGAACCAGCCAGGGCCGCCGTCTAAGAGGAGGAGGGAGAGAGGGAGGGAGAGGAATGTCATCTCTCACATCTTCAGAGGGAGAGCGATGGGGAAGGATTTGCAGAGCGGATTCATTAGTTTCCTGACACGCTGCACTGGCGAGGCGCAGACGAGCTGCGGGAGGGCGAGGAGCCTGTCTGGGTGCGAAACAGGAGAGGCGTGCAAGGCCATTCTCCCCCACCTCCCGGCCTACGCCATTTCTTCACTCACCTGCTGTGTGTCTCAGGCCTGCCCCTACCATTCACAGTAATGCAGGTCTAATGATAACCACGGGCTTAAGTTTAAATGCCACGGTGTGTCCAATCTTATCCAAAAAGGACTGGTGTGGGTGCAGGTTTTTCTTTTAGCTAGCCCAGCACTACGACACCTGATTCTACTAACTAACTTATCAAGGTCTTGATTGATGTTATGTTAAGTTATGATAAGTAGAATCATGGTGCATGGTGTCAATACATGTTGCTCACCTCTTTTGTTTTAAATATCTGTGCTGCCTGAAAAGCAATCTAGGCTATGCATCCGCCGTTTTGATTGCAGTTTATTAATATATTTTATTCTGAGGTATTTTGTAACATACAAGTGTATTATTCCACATTTCTGCTTATGAGGTATTTTAAAGTGCTGTCTATCAATAGTGATTGTCAATCGTTTTATAGTTTGCTCTTTTGCCAGAATAAAAATTGAGATTCTGGTAAGACAGCTTGCTGTCTTATGAAATTTATTGGAAAGTTTTGCACAAACTCATTTGTCAGTGGTCTGCTGGCGTCGCTGGCTCTGGCGAATATCCGAGTGCAAGTGCGGTCCAAGTCAAATAATTCTACGCTCCCTCCCTTTGCTCCTCCCCGTCGGTTCGAGTGTCTACTCGTGCTGTTTCGGTGCTGCGTCACATCCTCCCAAGTGGAAGTGGCGAGAGGAAGTGCAGGAGGGCAGAACATTTAACTGATTGGACCGCAGCCTGGGACTTCTGGCCAATTGGGCACCTGTTGTCTGCTGTCCCCAGCTGCAAGTCGAGCTTACCTATTTGATGTGATGTGGCACAGCTCGGTTGGTAGAATGCCAGGGGAAAATGATATACTTTTTAATCTGGCGCTTTCCCAAACGGACAGAGGACACCGAAGCCATGGCCCGGTCTTGTTGGTACAACTGAAAAGAACAACTCTTAGTTCTTTTTCCATGTTAGAATCATGGTGTCTTAGTGCTGGATTGGGCACCCCTGAGTTACACGTGGTATGCTTCCCCACATTCTCTTTGCTCTGCCTGTACTCTTAGTGTCGTAAAATCCCTATTCAATACTGTACATACTGATAGGCATTGTTCCAAGGATTGGATTCATTTCCATAAACTGGACACAGAGACTTGAGTCATTAAAACTGAGAGAAGTTGTTTAATTTCAGATCATATCCCAATCAAGTATGTTGACAGGTGATGTGACGTACGTTAGTTTAGCATCAAATAAATCCTTTTACAGAGTCTCGGGCAGCACGCCTTTACACGCTTTCTGTTTGCACACTTGTTAACATGGCGCACATCTGCGCCCACCCTCAAACACAGTGCAAACTCGTAAATATTCTTGTGGCAACATACTATTTACATTGGAATAATGTCCCGCTAATCTCTGTTTTGGGTTTAATAGATTATTGTACAAATGGTAGCATGTGCATCTAGTCCAGAGGACGGCATATAAAAGCATCCCTTAAAACCCTTACTTCCAATGTGGCTCTTGTTGGATTCACCGACCCATTGTCCAGAATTGATCACTCCGTGGGGACAATGCATGCTGTGGATCTTTTCTGGATGTAGTTACTAAATTCCTTAGATCTACAAACCTTCTTTCTAAACCTGCAGGGCTGAAATAAGGAAATGGACAATCTTCCATTTGAAAAGCATAGTACTTTTTGGTTTTGCTGCCACAGGTTGAGTACTGTTAATATCCTACCTGAAAATAGGCTCTGATTGGTAGTTTCTCTCTAATTCACTTATACACCTGTAGTGATGGTACAGATTGGTATATAGTATAGAAGGCATTAGCATACAACACAATTTTACTGATGAAGGAACATTTGAATCTTTTAGCCTCATCTTAACTAAAAACCATAAGTGTGGCCTGAATTTAGTTAATTAATTCATTGGTGCTACGCACCTCTGTTTTTAACTCAAATGGCTGAAAGAAGAACACAGTTCATTTCTATTTAAAATGCAACGCACAATTGGCCATAGCATCGCTCAGTGAGGGAGTATTTCACACGGCCCTGTTTCTAGCTTCTCATTGGATAACTCCGGCCAATGGGCGCCTGTTGTCTTCTGTCCTCAGCTTGCCTCTTTGATGTAATGTGGCACAACTCAGCTGGTAGAATGCCAGGGGAAAATAATACACTTTTTAATCTGGCGCTTTTCCAAACGGACAGAGGACACGAAAGCCATGGCCCTGTCCTGTGGATACAACTGGGAATAAAAAAATAAAAGTTGTTAGAATGAAAGTTGGTGTGGAAAAAAAAGTAATCTTCACATCAGTTTGCACCACATGTATCGACTTTTCCTTCAGCAGATTGCTCTATCACATACAACATCTGTGAGGATGCTTTGTTGTAGATTCGTCTGCACATTATTTCGCCCATTTTAAGAATATTTATCATGGCTTCACATCCCTGAAAAAAATGTATCCTCAGCGGCGCCTCCTTTAAGCGTTCCATGGTTTTTTTTATGAGGTTTGACGGAAGAACAAAGTATTTAGAGAATCAGCCTGGAAATATGATCAACATGATATATCCATGATTACATTACATAAATATTATTCCAAGTAAATAGAGCTACAATGTCTGAAATAATTATTCACCTTTTCCCCGATTCTCTTACACATGCAGACGCAACACACAGTATGTATTATATATCTTTTTTTTCAAAGAACAAACCGGTTTCCTTTAACGAGACCGTTCATTATTATTTTGCATGGTTCCATTATAGAAATAAGCAAGGTTCTCTAGATGGCAGTAGTTCGTCAAACATGCCAGAGCGCATTATTACACCATACAGAGGAACAATAGTTTGGGCGAGTTAATGTTTGCGCGTTTGTTCCTTCAGTCAGAGGAAAACACAATATGGCTAGATTTCATGACAGCCAGATGTATCTTATGGCAGCTGTATTTCAGCCTTATTTTAGATGTCCCGCTAATCTCTGTTGCCCATGACGATTAAACTTGTGATGGCTCAATTACATTTCGCAAACAGTCATATCTTAGTTGAGTCCAAATGCAGGGGGTAATTACTTAAAATTAGTTTTGTGGTTTTCAGAACAGCTCTGTCTTCATCGAAAAAAAAAAAATGTATGTGAATTTCATCAAAATTTGCTGTGTGCATCTTTGATGTCAATATTTACAATAAAAAAAGTAATTACCAGGTCCGAAATTAAAAACAAACATTTGTCGTTCCATTAATTACAGTTTGTATTCGTGTGGACTCATTTAGCCTATTCGGCGTTCCTATAGTAGGTTAGGCTTTCACCGTGCGATTTACTTTCTTATGTAGATTTGCCCATCATTCACAGAGTTGTTAAACTACAGAAGTTTACGACTTGCAGAGTAAGATGACAATTTGCATAATATAGATACTTGTTAATCGAATAAAGCGTTATCAGGAGAATAATACAATCTAAACCACTTTGGTTACACGTAGGCTAGCTACTCAGCCTTAATTGCGGAGCGAATATATATAATTTTTAGACAAAGGAACATTAGTTTATACATCTTGGGGTGGGGTGTTATTTTTGACGCGGAGCGTGACAAAATTCTCAAGCGCAATCCGGAATTTAAGCGTGGTGTAACGTTAATGAAATGACAAATAAATGATTCTAACTAAATCCAGCCATCGGTGGCGCTTGGTTAGCAATTTCGCAAAACCACAGGACACGTCGTTCGTAACCATTCGCTCAGCCTGACTGCTACAGCGTAACCACGCAGCCTTTATCCAAAGCAGTGGGGTATGGGATGGCACTTTCCACGCGCACTCTGACAACATGTTCTCCCCTACCGTATGAATATGAAAGGAACAACTTCCCAGCAGATTTAAGGACGTTGAGCAATATTGTGAGACAAATATTGTCTGCTTTTGCTGTTTTTACAAGTAACCTAATACGCAGTGCAGCAGTTACCAACATTTCACGCTTTACACTTCGAAATATTTCACAAAACGCATGGAAGTCTACATTCCAGCTAACAACAACACCAAAACACCCGAGTAGTGTATGTTAATTTTATCGTGCGCATGAGGATGCAAGCCCACAAAGGCGGGCAGAGATCCCATAAAACACATTTAATGTTGCGGAAAGCAGCGGCCGTTCAAACGACATCGTAAATCGTGGAATATGATATCACGCAGCATGTGCCTTTTCAACTCACCTTGGAACTCGACGGTATTCATTTTAGGTGGTGGGCTACACATTGACGCACTGTAAAGCGGATATACTGCAGCCGTAACCGACGTTGTTCTGGGGAAAACGCATTTTTTGACAAACAATGTGCTAGATCTGGCATTCCGCCATTAAATGACTTATGCGAGGACTTCTGGTTTTACAGACACTTGTGCTAGGTCAGATTTGATCCAAGCTTTTCATAATAGTCTGTTATAGAAGTAACCAAGATAATTCAGACTCCTTAAAGCTACTTGGTTGGATCCTGTTAGTCTAATATTTCTGATGTTCACATCGAGTTTTTTTGCATAAGTTCACTTTTGATATTTTATTATTCCCTTTAATATTTTTCGATTATAGTTTTTACTAGCACTTCGTGATTTGTCTTAAAAATAAATGATTGCAAATTAAATTGGCAACAAGATGATCAGGTTGTTTGTGCCTATTACAGAAATCAAATGCCTTTTGTTATAAATGTCAGACATTGTTAAGTCACTTTTGGAAATCGCTGTATAGCTCAGCACTGTAACACTACTAACAATAGTGCTAATTATTCTATACACTGCTATATATAATTTCTATATATTGCTAATCATATTATATATACTGCTGCTGCATATTAGTACTACACTTATTTAGCTATTGGTTATATTTTATATACTGCTAATACACTTGTACTACACCTAATTTGTGTAGTAGTGCTGATCTGTGCGAGACAGGTGAGACTTCTGTTCCCAGTTTCAGCAGCTGGCCCTCTGACTTCCCATGGGGGGCGAGGTGCAAGTTAAGCAGGTGTGCTGTGATTGCTGTGCATATTGGCAGGTGTCGAGATAGTTCAGTCCTTAGCAGGAATAATTAATAACAGTGAAAGGCCTTGTCTGCCTGATATATATATATAAAATAAAATAATAATGCTCTACCCTCATAGCAGATGTTCATTGTGTGTAAAGTTGGACACCTCAGTTCTGACACTGAGATGCAGTGTCTGGAGCACTAGGGGTCCCAGCGGTCACTCTCACATGGGGACGTAAAGCATTGCATCTGAATACGTGTGATCATACCCATGCTTGTGCTATGGCTACAATGTACAGCACGCTCGCTATAACTCAATCTCCAGTGGCCCGATGGCTTAACTGTGATACTGCTAGCTTTACACGAGGCTCAGTTCCTTGTTTGGATGAATGGGCCCACTAGATTCCTTGTCAAATCCTTTTCTGTATCTTCCTCATTACCTGTATGATAGACAGGAAGGCTGAATTCCTTTACAAAAATGACTTGTGCAGCTGGCAATTTACCATCATTCCAAAGTCACTGAAATACGATACCTATTGGGGATTTTGTATCACTCTATTTTCTATGGAACTAGTGGATATTTTTTATAAGGATGCCGTATTTGTTTATTTTATATGTTTTAAGAATGTACAGGGCACCGATGACCATGCTTATTTGAGCCTGTGCATCCAACCAGCTCCAGAAATGAATATTTTTTTGATGAGCTAGCCTTAGGCTGTCCATAGTGTGGACAGCCGCTTGGAATCCATGCTCTTTCCTTGCTTGTTAAAACTACTAGTTTTCAGGCTCTTTCAGTAATTACAATGTGAAATGCCATTCGCCACCAGCGTGGCAGAAAACTTGAAGTAGGCAACTCTTTATCAGGGCGATTCTTCAACGGCTCAATTAACAGAAAATGAACAGCTATATTTATAAGGGCTTAAAGGAATTAATAAAAATGCCAGCTTTTTATTCTCTCCTTTGCAATAAAATTCATATTGATCTGATTTTGGGTGGGTAGGAGGAGGTCATAAATGTCCTCTTTCAAATGAAACACCCACAATGGATGGCAAAGAAAGACATTAACTTTTGCATAGCACTTAACCGCTATCTAGGTGCATTTTCATTACGTCATCATAAATACATTGTAAAAAAAGATGATATAATTTAAAGAGACACCACTAGTCCAAGGCGGGTGCCAACATCTGATTCATAACACCGCATTTAGTTCGCTATTCCCCATGTTTTCTTCCAAGCCACTACTGTGGTTTGTTGGTGGATGGGGGAAAAAAAAAAGTACTGTTCAATTCAGTTGCCTGTCCATATTTAATAATACCACTTCTTTGGCTGTAATCAATCTGTTGTCCGACACCAGCCCTTGAGGGCCTCGATGCCTGGGACCTGCTGTCAGAGATCTGTCGCATTGGTCATTCTGCACAGGCAGTCACCTGAAGGATGGAATCTCTGCTGGGGAGAGGAAATGCCCTTTTACCCTCCAGTTTCACCCGAGGTAATTTCTTTTTTACGAGGCATCCCTAGGGGGTTTGTTTACAGGCACACTGTTTCACTTAGTTACCTGTTAATTATATTACCTGTATTATAAGCTGTGAAGCACATGCTACCATTCCTCCACAGAGCCACCTCCCATATTTGTTATTGGATTTTTATCGGATTTAAGGTAGATTCATATCTTGCCCACAGTTGAGCGAAGCCATAATTGGAATGGAATGCATTAGTGCGGAAAACACTGTAATTTATCCACATTGAATAATATTTAAGGGAAAAATGGGGAAAAAAAGGCTAGGTTTAGTCATTAAGCGACTACGGCTTTACAACTAAGAAATACAACGAGATGTAATCTATATGTTGTAGGCTACTGGTCGTCATTCGAGATAAATCCGCTAGTTTGCGGATACTTAAAATATATATGTAACCGGGCCACGAGGAGCCTCAATACATATACATAAGTACCGACTACGCCACCTAGGGCAGGACACCCTAGGAAAATAATGTTTTGGTAAATACCCTTTAGTTATATTTTGAAAAAGTTTACACCAACATGTGAAGGAGATATGAAGATTTCGTTCTTCAGCTGAGTGGAAAAGGCGATCCATATTGCCTCCACTTGGTGCCAATCCATAGGTAGCTAATGGCGGTGATTTATGGGAACTTCGGGGCATCCGTGTGATTAATCAGTTTCCCAGTCGCTGGCGTCTTGCGCTGCCCCTCGTGCGTGATGTAGGATCAGACGTACCCAGCATTGAAAAGTCAAGACACACTCTCTCTGTTCTCTGCCCCCCCCCCCCCCCACACACATACACTCCACACCACACACACATCATCCGCTTGTACCCCCGCCTCCGTCCTACCTCTCTCTCTTTCTCTCTCCCCCTGTGCACCCTCCCTTATACTGTCTCCCTACACTCATATAAACACCTAGAGATCCTAGTGAACGCAGGGAGAGGTGGACAGCTGGCTCGCTACAAGAACGAATTCCGACAGACATCCTTGAATAAACGGCGCGTGACTCACTTGACTGAGGGGTCCGGACTTGTGCGAGAGTCCTGCTGGAGCCGGAGTCATAATTCCGCAACGATGTCAGAATTTATTTTAGCCTTTTTGACCATATCGGGATTATTTCCAATCGCCAAGGTGCTGACCACCGTAGGCGCAGACCAAGGTAAGATTGTCTCGTTCGCAAGGCAAGCGGTCATACGAGGTCTGATAAAACTTAGCCTACCGCACTGATTTAATCCTTACGGTTTAGTAAAAAAAGGGTTTTAAACACAAATAGTCGTTTTACTTTTTAACACACTGCCTGTCCCTTGTTTTATATATGAACGTTAGAGTCTGTGCTTGTAATTATATTATTTATTAATAGTGTCTATGTTATGGCATGTTCTTCCTAAATCCTAAAAATTCTAATCCGGTATTGGATGTATAGGTTGCGTTCTGGCGTTGTCACGTGACGATGTTTTAGTTTTCTGCTCTTAAATTTCGGAGTATGGTTGCTCATTCGTTACAACGAACGGTAGTTTGCAACGAATTCATTTCAGTTAATGCTTAGATAATAGACCGGCTCTGTGTGTATTTTTTTTGTTTTAAAAGCTACCTATGTAGCATGTCTTAGTGTGTGTTCCATTAGTTTTATCTTTGGCTGCTGATTGGGGATGCAACGATGCTGTACGCATATTAGGTACCATTCAGTCCTATTCAACTAGAGCGTGTTCGCAATTGAAGCTGGTTTGCCATTGCTTCACGGTGGGCTCTAGAACTGTGTTAAAAGATGTTTAATGAATCCATTGTAGTATTGACAATAATGTAGAGTATGTGCACGTGCGGCAATGAAACGAAAAAATGAACAAGATAGCCTAATGGATGTGGTAGCCTAGTCGAGTAGCTACAACATGGGCACGTGCTTGAGAATTCTAATTTGTGGCATCAAATAACTCGGGCAGAATGTCCTTTTGAAATCCTGATTTCCCAGAGTCCATCGATTGCTGCCTCGCAGAAACCGGAATATATCCCCTTGTCGAATTATTTTACACACAAGTGATCTCCTCCTGTTGATTTTCTGTCTTGCCCTTTCGGGGCTCAGTTTTCGAGGATATGAAATCCAATAATGTGTGTCGCCTCAAAGCCCTGAGATATTTTTTATTTAGACACAACCAGCGAATCGCAGCAGGTGCCTGCATAATAGTTTGTGTGCTTGCTCCCAAAGCATCCACTACGAACCCAGTTCCTTTGTGGTTATTATGAAATCGTTTTAATTCCCTGAAACTGGAATAATAAGTTTGTGTGTTGACTATAGCCTATGCATTGCAACTAACGGGGTAGCCTACGCAGTGCGAATCAGAGCTTCTGAACGCTCAATTTATGCTTTAAGGCGTGCCTGTTGGAATGGGACATGCTTTAGAAGACGGGCCCGCCCCCAACCCCCGAACTAATTTAAGACAGACCGACAGTTTGTAACATTCCGTTTGAATGATAAGGCGACATCCCGCTGTGGATTATAATCTTAAATTGTTTTTGCAATATTAAGCGGAAGCTTATATTGAATGCTTTGCGGATTTTCCATTACGTCATAAAAAAGTTATTAATGAGATTGTCGACACTACTTTACGTCGTCCATTAGGAGTCGATGCTGCATCTGAAACCCACCGATAATTTCATCCATTTAGACCAGTACTGAAAACTGCATCGTCACTAGGTGGCCTCTGATGTTGGTGTATAGCCTACCACTTGTGCGCTCTCCTCAGTTTTTTTGCGATCAGTTTTGAGGGAACAGATGTCGTATAACCTCTTCTTCAAAATAAGATTGAGTGTAGGCTATCGCAGATGCACAGCCAGTCTTCTATAGCACTCACTTACCACGGTAGGCTACGTCGATCAGTTGCCTTCGTGTTAGCAGATGTATTAAATCAAATACTGTTCACATTATTTAAGACGAGCTGTGGTGGACCAGTCCCAGTTACTTTTTAAAACCTGGTTAAATCTCCGTCTGGGTGGGTGAATGTGTAACTCCCGTAAAGCAAAATAGGTGCTTAATTTATATTGTTCATCATATGCATTCTTCATTATAGTATATATGTTTTCTGGTGCTTCCCATATAGGTAGGCTACAACATGACTGAAATCAGCTGCATGCCTTCAATTATACCGTAGTCTTGTTCTGTAGTTTTAGTCAGCCTGATCTTACATTCCGAATAGAGAGAATCCCTTAGCTATGTGTAATGTCATCCTTGGCCTATAGCTGCGCCAATGTTTGTCCAGTATTGGACTCTTGCTTGGTAGGGACGCAAATTAGTTCCGAAACGTGGAAATTGGTCTAGCAATGGAATAAACCGAAATTATGTTTAATTGCACCACTGAATAACCGTGCCTGCCTGTTACCGTTTTGAAATATTTTAATGTGGTAATTGGTGAAATGTGTTCTAATGATTTTGATAAGTGTGATCATTATTTAGGTCTACATTAGGCTATTACCTAAAACTGGTGGCTGGGGAATGGTATTACAAAAAAAAAAACGTAGTAGAAACGTTGTTTGCTACACAATTATCAACTTCAACCAAGTTACAATCTTACTGCAACTTCAATGCGACGTCGTGTTGTTTCGACTTGGCTCTTTTCCTAACCGAATATCGTGTCAGCATTCCAGAATTGAAAAACGAAGGCAGTTATGTAGGCTGCGTTAATAGTGAGAGTTGAGGTAATCTAAACTAACATAATTTATTTCCCTACATGCTTATTTGTTTCGCATGTCCAATTTGCATTTTTCTTCACTCCATGTTCAATTTAACAGCTCATTGTAATATAATCTATTAATGTTGTCTTGTTGTGCTGCTCTAGAATACACGTGTGTGTGTGTGTCTGTGATACAACGCACAGTGAACGTTCAACGTTGATGGCACATTATCACATCTAGACATGCGTACTGATTCATACTCTAAATTTTGTAAACTTGTGAAATGATTCAGACTTTGTTGGTATTTGTCTGCTTCTCTATCAAGTACTTGATCCCTCGCAAGATAAAGCTCTTCTGAAAACAAAAGTAGGCCTATGTTGTCTTTTAACCATGTTTTGATTAGGCTATCCATATT
>JAKUDI010000839.1:15000-36094 GCA_022702515.1 Ilyophis sp. 1 JC-2022 | reverse complement strand
TGTATCTATGGAAAGTGTTACACACTCACATTTCCTGGGTCCTGGTTTGGCCCTGTTCTCTGCTCCATGGTCCACACTGTAAGAACAGAGAGAGAGAGAGAGATCAAGCGTACGTGAGAGAGGGAGAGAGACTGTGTGTGTGCGTGCATGGGTTTGTGTGGAAACTCTCTGTACTTACAGCAGTGTGAGTGTGTCCAGTTTAGCAGCAGACAGCGCTCTCACTCCTGAGTCTCCTGGGTGATTGTATCTCAGGTCCAGCTCTCTCAGGTGTGAGGGGTTTGAACACAGAGCTGAAGCCAGAGAATCACAGCCTGTCTGTGTGACTATACAGCCTGACAGCCTGCAGAGAGAAGGACACACACACCTTAACCCATCTATTGCATTTCGGGTCAAAAGTGACCGAGTGACTTTGTTTTTAATCATAAATATTGTATTTTTCATCCAATTGCCTCAAGATCTTATGTTATCCTCCACACTAGGCCTCTGAACATATACAATTGATGATCACCACTTGGATTGAATTTTGAGTGATTTATTCAACAATGACGCACCTATGATATTTTCGGTCAGAATTGACCGCCATAGGAAATTAATGGGTATGAGTATATTATGTTCATCCTGCAGATGGAAAACATCTCCACACACACACACACAGGCTCGCACGCACACACACTGGCACACGCACACACACACACAGGCTCGCACGCACACACACACACACACACACACAGGCACGCACACACACAACTTGAACTTGAACAATACCATGGGATGTATTGATCTGATACTGGCAAGCCAGTGTTTCATTGTGTACTTTCAACTACAAGTTGATAACTTGAACTTGAGTATATATAGTATATGGTCCGGACCCACCGGTGGGCCCATCAAGTTCAGCATTCACTGCATTCACTGTGATGAATATAAAATAAGACACTGATACTGTTTTCCTCAATGAACATTTATTGAAATAGAAATATTCAAAAAAATACCATAACAGAACATCAACATGGTGTGTGTGTGTGTGTGTGTGTGTGCGTGCGAGCCTGTGTGTGTGTGTGTGTGTGTGTGTGTGTGTGGAGATGTTTTCCATCTGCAGGATGAACATAATATACTCATACCCATTCATTTCCTATGGCGGTCAATTCTGACCGAAAATATCATAGGTGCGTCACTGTTGAATAAATCACTCAAAATTCAATGAAACACCATCTTGCCTGCCACCCCTTGATTCTACTTGCTTTGACTGTTCAAATGAGATGTCAACCATCAAAATTGGATTAGGGGTTCCAGAGATATCACTGTGCAAAACACACCGGTCAATTTTGACCGGAAATAGCATGGGAAGGGGGGAAAACCAAATGCAAGAGAAGGGTTAATATAACACACCTTACAGCACATTAATATAAACTAACAGGGCTGTGTATGTCAAAGACAGTTTGTAACACACCTTACAGCACATTCATATAAACTAACAGGGCTGTGTGTGTCAAACACATAGCAATGTGTGTCAAACAGTGTTATACTTACAGCACATTAATATAAACGAACAGTGCTGTGTGTGTCAAACACATAGCAATGTGTGTCAAACAGTGTTATACACACCTTACAGAACGTTAATATAAACGAACAGGGCTGTGTGTGTCAAACACATAGCAATGTGTTACACACCGAACAGCACATTAATATAAACTAACAGGGTTGTGTGTCTCAAACACATGTCAGTGTGTTACACAACTTACAGCACATTAATATAAACTAACAGGGCTGTGTGTGTCAAACACAAATGTGTGTTACACACCTTACAGCACATTAATATAAACTAACAATGTTGTGTGTGTCAAACACATAGCTGTGTGTTACACACCTTACAGCACATTAATATAAACTAACAGTGCTGTGTGTGTCACAATGTGTTCCACACCATACAGCACATAAATATAAACTAACTGGGCTGTGTGTTTCAAAGACAGCAATGTGTTACACACCTTACAACACATTAATATAAACTAACAGTGCTATGTGTGTCAAACACATAGCAATGTGTAACACACCTTACAGCACATTAATATAAACTAACAGTGCTGTGTGTGTCAAACACATATCAGTGTGATACACAACTTACAGCATATTAATATAAACTAACAGCACTGTGTGTGTCAAACACATAGATTTGTGTTACACACCTTACAGCACATTAATATAAACTAACAGGGCTGTGTGTGTCAAACACATAGCAGTGTGTTACACACCTTACAGCACATTAATATAACTAACAGTGCTGTGTGTGTGTCGAACAGTGTGTAACACACCTTACAGCACATTCATTTAAACTAACAGGGCTGTGTGTGTCAAACACATAGCTGTGTGTTACACACCTTACAGCACATTCATATAAATGAACAGTGCTGTGTGTGTCAAACACATAGCAATGTGTGTCAAACAGTGTTATACACACCTTACAACACGTTAATATAAACTAACAGGGCTGTGTGTGTCAAACACATAGCAATGTGTTACACACCTAACAGCACATTAATATAAACTAACAGGGTTGTGTGTCTCAAACACATATCAGTGTGTTACACAACTTACAGCACATTAATATAAACTAACAATGCTGTGTGTGTCAAATACATAGCAGTGTGTTACACACTTACAGCACATTAATATAAACTAACAGTGCTGGTGTGTCAAACACATAGCAATGTGTTACACACCTAACAGCACATTAATATAAACTAACAGGGCTGTGTGTGTCAAACACGTAGCTATGTGTTACACACCTAACAGCACATTAATTTAAACTAACAGGGCTGTGTGTGTCAAACACATAGCAATGTGTGTCAAACAGTGTTATACACAACTTACAGCATATTAATATAAACTAACAGCGCTGTGTGTGTCAAACACATAGCTGTGTGTTACACACCTTACAGCACATTCATATAAACGAACAGTGCTGTGTGTGTCAAACACATAGCAATGTGTGTCAAGCAGTGTTATACATACCTTACAGCACATTAATATAAATGAACAGTGCTGTTGTGTGTCAAACACATAGCAATGTGTGTCAAACAGTGTTATACACACCTTACAGCATGTTAATATAAACTAACAGGGCTGTGTGTGTCAAACACATAGCAATGTGTTACACACCTAACAGCACATTAATATAAACTAACAGTGCTGAGTGTGTCAAATACAGAGCAGTGTGTTACACACCTTACAGCACATTCATATAAACTAACAGTGCTGTGTGTGTCAAACACATAGCAATGTGTTACACACCTAAGAGCACATTAATATAAACTAACAGTGCTGTGTGTGTCAAAAACATATCAGTGTGTTACACAACTTACAGCATATTAATATAAACTAACAGCGCTGTGTGTGTCAAACTCATAGCAATGTGTTACACACCTTACAGCACATTAATATAAACTAACAGGGCTGTGTGTCAGACACATAGCAGTGTGTTACACACCTTACAGCACATTAATATAACTAACAGTGCTGTGTGTGTCGAACAGTGTGTAACACACCTTACAGCACATTCATATAAACTAACAGGGCTGTGTGTGTCAAACACATAGCTGTGTGTTACAGCACATTCATATAAACGAACAGTGCTGTGTGTGTCAAATACATAGCAGTGTGTTACACACTTACAGCACATTAATATAAACTAACAGTGCTGTGTGTGTCAAACACATAGCAATGTGTTACACACCTAACAGCACATTAATATAAACTAACAGGGCTGTGTGTGTCAAACACATAGCAATGTGAGTCAAACAGTGTTATACACACCTTACAGAACGTTAATATAAACGAACAGGGCTGTGTGTGTCAAACACATAGCAATGTGTTACACACCGAACAGCACATTAATATAAACTAACAGGGTTGTGTGTCTCAAACACATGTCAGTGTGTTACACAACTTACAGCACATTAATATAAACTAACAGGGCTGTGTGTGTCAAACACAAATGTGTGTTACACACCTTACAGCACATTAATATAAACTAACAGTGCTGTGTGTGTCACAATGTGTTCCACACCATACAGCACATAAATATAAACTAACTGGGCTGTGTGTTTCAAAGACAGCAATGTGTTACACACCTTACAACACATTAATATAAACTAACAGTGCTATGTGTGTCAAACACATAGCAATGTGTAACACACCTTACAGCACATTAATATAAACTAACAGTGCTGTGTGTGTCAAACACATATCAGTGTGATACACAACTTACAGCATATTAATATAAACTAACAGCACTGTGTGTGTCAAACACATAGCAATGTGTTACACACCTTACAGCACATTAATATAAACTAACAGGGCTGTGTGTGTCAAACACATAGCAGTGTGTTACACACCTTACAGCACATTAATATAACTAACAGTGCTGTGTGTGTGTCGAACAGTGTGTAACACACCTTACAGCACATTCATTTAAACTAACAGGGCTGTGTGTGTCAAACACATAGCTGTGTGTTACACACCTTACAGCACATTCATATAAATGAACAGTGCTGTGTGTGTCAAACACATAGCAATGTGTGTCAAACAGTGTTATACACACCTTACAGCACGTTAATATAAACTAACAGGGCTGTGTGTGTCAAACACATAGCAATGTGTTACACACCTAACAGCACATTAATATAAACTAACAGTGCTGTGTGTGTCACAATGTGTTCCACACCATACAGCACATAAATATAAACTAACTGGGCTGTGTGTTTCAAAGACAGCAATGTGTTACACACCTTACAACACATTAATATAAACTAACAGTGCTATGTGTGTCAAACACATAGCAATGTGTAACACACCTTACAGCACATTAATATAAACTAACAGTGCTGTGTGTGTCAAACACATATCAGTGTGATACACAACTTACAGCATATTAATATAAACTAACAGCACTGTGTGTGTCAAACACATAGCAATGTGTTACACACCTTACAGCACATTAATATAAACTAACAGGGCTGTGTGTGTCAAACACATAGCAGTGTGTTACACACCTTACAGCACATTAATATAACTAACAGTGCTGTGTGTGTGTCGAACAGTGTGTAACACACCTTACAGCACATTCATTTAAACTAACAGGGCTGTGTGTGTCAAACACATAGCTGTGTGTTACACACCTTACAGCACATTCATATAAATGAACAGTGCTGTGTGTGTCAAACACATAGCAATGTGTGTCAAACAGTGTTATACACACCTTACAGCACGTTAATATAAACTAACAGGGCTGTGTGTGTCAAACACATAGCAATGTGTTACACACCTAACAGCACATTAATATAAACTAACAGGGTTGTGTGTCTCAAACACATATCAGTGTGTTACACAACTTACAGCACATTAATATAAACTAACAATGCTGTGTGTGTCAAATACATAGCAGTGTGTTACACACTTACAGCACATTAATATAAACTAACAGTGCTGGTGTGTCAAACACATAGCAATGTGTTACACACCTAACAGCACATTAATATAAACTAACAGGGCTGTGTGTGTCAAACACGTAGCTATGTGTTACACACCTAACAGCACATTAATTTAAACTAACAGGGCTGTGTGTGTGTCAAACACATAGCAATGTGTGTCAAGCAGTGTTATACATACCTTACAGCATATTAATATAAACTAACAGCGCTGTGTGTGTCAAACACATAGCTGTGTGTTACACACCTTACAGCACATTCATATAAACGAACAGTGCTGTGTGTGTCAAACACATAGCAATGTGTGTCAAGCAGTGTTATACATACCTTACAGCACATTAATATAAATGAACAGTGCTGTTGTGTGTCAAACACATAGCAATGTGTGTCAAACAGTGTTATACACACCTTACAGCATGTTAATATAAACTAACAGGGCTGTGTGTGTCAAACACATAGCAATGTGTTACACACCTAACAGCACATTAATATAAACTAACAGTGCTGAGTGTGTCAAATACAGAGCAGTGTGTTACACACCTTACAGCACATTCATATAAACTAACAGTGCTGTGTGTGTCAAACACATAGCAATGTGTTACACACCTAAGAGCACATTAATATAAACTAACAGTGCTGTGTGTGTCAAAAACATATCAGTGTGTTACACAACTTACAGCATATTAATATAAACTAACAGCGCTGTGTGTGTCAAACTCATAGCAATGTGTTACACACCTTACAGCACATTAATATAAACTAACAGGGCTGTGTGTCAGACACAAAGCAGTGTGTTACACACCTTACAGCACATTAATATAACTAACAGTGCTGTGTGTGTCAAACACATAGCAATGTGTGTCAAGCAGTGTTATACATACCTTACAGCACATTAATATAAATGAACAGTGCTGTTGTGTGTCAAACACATAGCAATGTGTGTCAAACAGTGTTATACACACCTTACAGCATGTTAATATAAACTAACAGGGTTGTGTGTCTCAAACACATATCAGTGTGTTACACACCTTACAGCACATTAACATAAACTAACAGTACTGTGTGTGTCAAATACATAGCAGTGTGTTACACACCTTACAGCACATTAATATAAACTAACAGTGCTATGTGTGTCAAACACATAGCAATGTGTAACACACCTTACAACACATTAATATAAACTAACAGTGCTTTGTGTGTCAAACACATATCAGTGTGATACACAACTTACAGCGTATTAATATAAACTAACAGCACTGTGTGTGTCAAACACATAGCAATGTGTTACACACCTAACAGCACATTAATATAAACTAACAGTGCTGAGTGTGTCAAATACAGAGCAATGTGTAACACACCTTACAGCACATTAATATAAACTAACAGTGCTTTGTGTGTCAAACACATATCAGTGTGATACACAACTTACAGCATATTAATATAAACAAACAGCACTGTGTGTGTCAAACACATAGCAATGTGTTACACACCTAACAGCACATTAATATAAACTAACAGTGCTGAGTGTGTCAAATACAGAGCAGTGTGTTACACACCTTACAGCACATTCATATAAACTAACAATGCTGTGTGTGTCAAATACATAGCAATGTGTTACACACCTAAGAGCACATTAATATAAACTAACAGTGCTGTGTGTGTCAAACACATATCAGTGTGTTACACAACTTACAGCATATTAATATAAACTAACAGCGCTGTGTGTGTCAAACTCATAGCAATGTGTTACACACCTTACAGCACATTAATATAAACTAACAGGGCTGTGTGTGTCAGACACATAGCAGTGTGTTACACACCTTACAGCACATTAATATAACTAACAGTGCTGTGTGTGTCGAACAGTGTGTAACACACCTTACAGCACATTCATATAAACTAACAGGGCTGTGTGTGTCAAACACATAGCTGTGTGTTACACACATTACAGCACATTCATATAAACGAACAGTGCTGTGTGTGTCAAACACATAGCAATGTGTGTCAAACAGTGTTATACACACTTTACAGCACGTTAATATAAACTAACAGGGTTGTGTGTGTCACACACATAGCAATGTGTGTCAAACAGTGTTATACACACCTTACAGCATGTTAATATAAACTAACAGGGTTGTGTGTCTCAAACACATATCAGTGTGTTACACACCTTACAGCACATTAACATAAACTAACAGTACTGTGTGTGTCAAATACATAGCAGTGTGTTACACACCTTACAGCACATTAATATAAACTAACAGTGCTGTGTGTGTCAAACACATAGCAATGTGTTACACACCGAAGAGCACATTAATATAAACTAACAGTGATGTGTGTCAAACACATAGCAATGTGTTACACACCTTACAGCACATTCATATAAACGAACAGTGCTGTGTGTGTCAAACACATAGCAATGTGTGTCAAGCAGTGTTATACATACCTTACAGCACATTAATATAAATGAACAGTGCTGTGTGTGTCAAACACATAGCAATGTGTGTCAAACAGTGTTATACACACCTTACAGCATGTTAATATAAACTAACAGTGCTGTGTGTGTCAAACACATATCAGTGTGTTACACAACTTACAGCATATTAATATAAACTAACAGCGCTGTGTGTGTCAAACTCATAGCAATGTGTTACACACCTTATAGCACATTAATATAAACTATCAGGGCTGTGTGTGTCAGACACATAGCAGTGTGTTACACACCTTACAGCACATTAATATAACTAACAGTGCTGTGTGTGTCGAACAGTGTGTAACACACCTTACAGCACATTCATATAAACTAACAGGGCTGTGTGTGTCAAACACATAGCTGTGTGTTACACACCTTACAGCACATTCATATAAACGAACAGTGCTGTGTGTGTCAAACACATAGCAATGTGTGTCAAACAGTGTTATACACACCTTACAGAACGTTAATATAAACGAACAGGGCTGTGTGTGTCAAACACATAGCAATGTGTTACACACCGAACAGCACATTAATATAAACTAACAGGGTTGTGTGTCTCAAACACATGTCAGTGTGTTACACAACTTACAGCATATTAATATAAACTAACAGCACTGTGTGTGTCAAACACATAGCAATGTGTTACACACCTTACAGCACATTCATATAAACTAACAGGGCTGTGTGTGTCAGACACATAGCAGTGTGTTACACACCTTACAGCACATTAATATAACTAACAGTGCTGTGTGTGTCGAACAGTGTGTAACACACCTTACAGCACATTCATATAAACTAACAGGGCTGTGTGTGTCAAACACATAGCTGTGTGTTACACACCTTACAGCACATTCATATAAACGAACAGTGCTGTGTGTGTCAAACACATAGCAATGTGTGTCAAACAGTGTTATACTTACAGCACATTAATATAAACGAACAGTGCTGTGTGTGTCAAACACATAGCAATGTGTGTCAAACAGTGTTATACACACCTTACAGAACGTTAATATAAACGAACAGGGCTGTGTGTGTCAAACACATAGCAATGTGTTACACACCGAACAGCACATTAATATAAACTAACAGGGTTGTGTGTCTCAAACACATGTCAGTGTGTTACACAACTTACAGCACATTAATATAAACTAACAGGGCTGTGTGTGTCAAACACATAGCTGTGTGTTACACACCTTACAGCACATTCATATAAACGAACAGTGCTGTGTGTGTCAAACACATAGCAATGTGTGTCAAACAGTGTTATACACACCTTACAGAACGTTAATATAAACGAACAGGGCTGTGTGTGTCAAACACATAGCAATGTGTTACACACCAAACAGCACATTAATATAAACTAACAGGGTTGTGTGTCTCAAACACATGTCAGTGTGTTACACAACTTACAGCACATTAATATAAACTAACAGGGCTGTGTGTGTCAAACACAAATGTGTGTTACACACCTTACAGCACATTAATATAAACTAACAATGTTGTGTGTGTCAAACGCATAGCTGTGTGTTACACACCTTACAGCACATTAATATAAACTAACAGTGCTGTGTGTGTCACAATGTGTTCCACACCATACAACACATTAATATAAACTAACAGTGCTATGTGTGTCAAACACATAGCAATGTGTAACACACCTTACAGCATATTAATATAAACTAACAGTGCTGTGTGTGTCAAACACATAGCAATGTGTTACACACCTAAGAGCACATTAATATAAACTAACAGTGCTGTGTCTGTCAAACACATATCAGTGTGATACACAACTTACAGCATATTAATATAAACTAACAGCACTGTGTGTGTCAAACACATAGCAATGTGTTACACACCTAAGAGCACATTAATATAAACTAACAGTGCTGTGTGTGTCAAACACATATCAGTGTGTTACACAACTTACAGCATATTAATATAAACTAACAGCGCTGTGTGTGTCAAACACATAGCAATGTGTTACACACCTTACAGCACATTAATATAAACTAACAGGGCTGTGTGTGTCAAACACATAGCAATGTGTTACACACCTAAGAGCACATTAATATAAACTAACAGTGCTGTGTGTGTGAAACACATATCAGTGTGATACACAACTTACAGCATATTAATATAAACTAACAGCACTGTGTGTGTCAAACACATAGCAATGTGTTACACACCGAACAGCACATTAATATAAACTAACAGGGTTGTGTGTCTCAAACACATGTCAGTGTGTTACACAACTTACAGCATATTAATATAAACTAACAGCACTGTGTGTGTCAAACACATAGCAATGTGTTACACACCTTACAGCACATTCATATAAACTAACAGGGCTGTGTGTGTCAGACACATAGCAGTGTGTTACACACCTTACAGCACATTAATATAACTAACAGTGCTGTGTGTGTCGAACAGTGTGTAACACACCTTACAGCACATTCATATAAACTAACAGGGCTGTGTGTGTCAAACACATATCAATGTGTGTCAAACAGTGTTATACTTACAGCACATTAATATAAACGAACAGTGCTGTGTGTGTCAAACACATAGCAATGTGTGTCAAACAGTGTTATACACACCTTACAGAACGTTAATATAAACGAACAGGGCTGTGTGTGTCAAACACATAGCAATGTGTTACACACCGAACAGCACATTAATATAAACTAACAGGGTTGTGTGTCTCAAACACATGTCAGTGTGTTACACATCTTACAGCACATTAATATAAACTAACAGGGCTGTGTGCGTCAAACACAAATGTGTGTTACACACCTTACAGCACATTAATATAAACTAACAATGTTGTGTGTGTCAAACGCATAGCTGTGTGTTACACACCTTACAGCACATTAATATAAACTAACAGTGCTGTGTGTGTCACAATGTGTTCCACACCATACAGCACATAAATATAAACTAACAGGGCTGTGTGTTTCAAACACAGCAATGTGTTACACACCTTACAACACATTAATATAAACTAACAGTGCTATGTGTGTCAAACACATAGCAATGTGTAACACACCTTAATATAAACTAACAGTGCTGTGTGTGTCAAACACATAGCAATGTGTTACACACCTAAGAGCACATTAATATAAACTAACAGTGCTGTGTGTGTCAAACACATATCAGTGTGATACACAACTTACAGCATATTAATATAAACTAACAGCACTGTGTGTGTCAAACACATAGCAATGTGTTACACACCTAAGAGCACATTAATATAAACTAACAGTGCTGTGTGTGTCAAACACATATCAGTGTGTTACACAACTTACAGCATATTAATATAAACTAACAGCGCTGTGTGTGTCAAACACATAGCAATGTGTTACACACCTAAGAGCACATTAATATAAACTAAGAGTGCTGTGTGTGTGAAACACATATCAGTGTGATACACAACTTACAGCATATTAATATAAACTAACAGCACTGTGTGTGTCAAACACATAGCAATGTGTTACACACCTTACAGCACATTCATAAAAAATAACAGGGCTGTGTGTGTCAAACACATAGCAGTGTGTTACACACCTTACAGCACATTAATATAAACTAACAATGTTGTGTGTGTCAAACACATAGCTGTGTGTTACACACCTTACAGCACATTAATATAAACTAACAGTGCTGTGTGTGTCACAATGTGTTCCACACCATACAGCACATAAATATAAACTAACAGGGCTGTGTGTTTCAAACACAGCAATGTGTTACACACCTTACAACACATTAATATAAACTAACAGTGCTATGTGTGTGAAACACATAGCAATGTGTAACACACCTAAGAGCACATTAATATAAACTAACAGTGCTGTGTGTGTCAAACACATATCAGTGTGATACACACCTTACAGCACATTAATATAAACTAACAGTGCTGTGTGTGTCAAACACATAGCAATGTGTTACACACCGAAGAGCACATTAATATAAACTTACAGTGATGTGTGTGTCAAACACATAGCAATGTGTTACACACCTTACAGCACATTCATATAAACGAACAGTGCTGTGTGTGTCAAACACATAGCAATGTGTGTCAAGCAGTGTTATACATACCTTACAGCACATTAATATAAATGAACAGTGCTGTGTGTGTCACAATGTGTTCCACACCATACAGCACATTAATATAAACTAACAGGGCTGTGTGTTTCAAACACAGCAATGTGTTACACACCTTACAACACATTAATATAAACTAACAGTGCTATGTGTGTGAAGAATTGCTCCGTATTTCTCAATTACACTTTTGTTCGTTGCTGGTACTTGCAATTACGTTCAAGGAATAAGAGGGTCTTGAAACAGTTCCGTGATGAAAGACAGTAGCTGGTTTATTCGGAGTTACAGTTCAATGGAGTTTGTCAGCGTTCCAGTCTAACATGCAACATCTACCAGTCTACCATTCTAACATGTAACCTTCTACCAGTCTGACAGTCTAACATTCTAACATGTAACCTTCTACCAGTCTGACCAGTCTAACATCCTAACATGTCTTCTAAACCAGGCCAGCATTTATACAGATATCTCAGGAAGTATTCTATAGGTGGGGCCAGACAGGGAAGTCTCGTGGATGTATATCCCCGGGAAACTCAGTGGGACATTGATGCCGGTGGCAAGTACTTTAAGAGTACTTGCATATGAAAGGGCGCTTCACACCCAGACAGAGACGGGGTGGCTGTTAGGCACCCCCCCCCCAGACAGAACCTGCATAGTGTATTAGAGCATACAGGTTTGACTATCTAAAACATGTTGCTAAATTATCCTTGAAATTACTAAAATCTAACAATTTCCCCCTCTGATCATATGATCACCTATAAACATCTATGATCAAACCATTATTTCAAAAGGGGGTACAGGAATAGAGATTAAGCTATACATATGTATGAACAAATACACAGTGGATGATATATGCTGACCATTAGATGGAGTATACAGACATTGTTTGGAAATTCTCAACGCTTGTCTTTCATCAATATTTTTTAAACTGACATACATGTCTTGCTTTGATGTGGGAGGAAACCGGAGTGCCCGGAGGAAACCCACGCAGACACGGGGAGGACATGCAAAACTCCACGCAGACAAAATCCTCAGCCAGGATTTGAGATTCGGGCCTGGGACCTTTTGCTGCGAGGCGGCAGTGCTATCCACTGCCCCACCGTGCTGCCCAAAGGGAGAAATGGCAGTAAAAACAAAAAAAGAATCGAAAGGGGGAATCAGTGTAGGTGGATGGATGCGTTTAGTCACAAGCAGTTTTGGGAGGTTATGCTTGTGAGCCAAACTTAGGGTGTGTAGTGCGTGTCAGTATATGGCTGTGATGGTCTCAGTCTCTAGTCCCATTCACGGCAAGAGTTTGTTGGTGCCCTTGGAAGTCCAAGATTCTCCGGTGGTGAATGTTCCTTCCTCGGAGACCTCGTCATCTTGGCGTAGGGGGACTGTCTTATGACATCACAGTGGTGGGGATACCTGGTCGTCTTGAACCTGAATCAGGCAGAAGGAAAAGTGCGGCAGTATCAAGGAAATCTTGACACATCTAATAGGCCATATGGCCTACAACATCGTAATTTAAACGACACAACAAAGAATGTGCTATGTACAGTAGGTTCCATTTAAAACACTTCTAATAGTTTATCACTTTATGTCACGTCAAAAGTAAAAGCTATCCAGTCCTGACATTCTGGGACTAAAGGAACAGTCCAATATGCATTCACCATATCAATCAGTGTAGCGATGCAATGCTCAGGTTTCAGTGAGTTAAATATCCTAGACGGATCTGCTACCAAAGGTGTCAACTTATCAATTGCTTTACTTGCCCCTCTGGAATCAACAGTCAAACGCCAGCTGCCGTTTGCTTTCTTCACGGGCCACAAACGACTATTTGAGAAACTCTGAGTTTTCACCAAAATGTGTCGTTCTTCAAGCTCTTTGATGATGGGTCTGATACTATCGATAGCCTCCCTGCTGAGGGGATACTGTCGCGCGCTGGGGGGAGGTGTCCCGGTGAGTAACACCGGCTTTAGATCAAGAAAACCACAGTCGTTCTTACTTTCTGTCCAAATTGGTTGTTTGGCGACATCTGCTTTTTGTAGCCGTCTTAATTTCCAAATAGCTTTACCGTCAGAAAATTCAAGACTCGAGTTTAATTTTAATAGAACGTCCATGCCCAGTAAGGGCTGACACACTTCTCCAACCCATACATTAGCCGTGACCTCCGTATGTCCTACTGAAATGGACACAGGCTGCGTCTGTCGCAACGTCACAGCCTGTCCCCCTACACCATAGCATCGTTTTACACAGTCAGTTAAAGGCAATATATTGTCGTTTGCGTATGAAGCAGGTACAACAGTTAGTTCAGCGCCAGTGTCTATAAGGAAATCAACGTCTATTTGCCGGTTAATGGTCGCGCATACATAAAGTCCATCTTTTGATTGCCTCACTGCGGCCGCTATGCGTCTCAGTGAGGCGTCCTCTCGTTTAAAGGAACCGCAGAAAGAATGGCCTTTTTCTGACTATCACTTAAGCTTGCAAAACGTTTGTTAAAATCCTCAGTGTCCCCCTCTGCGTAATTGCGCGTTGAGGGGGCATCGTTTCTGTATTGTTTTTGTGCCTGGCACTGTCTCCAATAATGTCCCGGTTTCCCACAATTGCGACAGTTATTGTTACGTTTAACCTCTGCGCGATTATGTCCACGACTATTCAAATTACGGATCTTACACTCTGTATCTAATTCAACTCTTCTAGCTGCCGATAATAACTGGTCAAAAGTGATGGTTTCATCTTGCCAATCTGGTTTGCTAAGTTTGGTGGTTGATCTTATCTCTGGCAACAGCGCTTGCATAAACGTTGTTTTAAGAGGGCCATTTACACTGGAAAAAAGGTTATCACGTTTTATCTCCTTAATTCCTGAATGTCTTAAAAAGGTTTCCGAAAACCGTTCCGCAAAAACATCAACAGCCTCGCCAGTCTTTTGAATGCATGCTGCCACTTTTCCCCAATTTGTGGATGCATTTGTCGCTTTTTGTATGAATTCCTCAATCGCCTCCCATCCCTTGGCAAGATTCTGAGCATCACCTCCCAACGCACTAGTAACAGACAAATTTAGTTTGTTAACCTCTGTGGGAGTTATTACCGTGGCCATTAATTGTACACCGTCATACGGATGCAGACAATAAATTGTTTTCAACCGATTGATTTTAGCCCATGTGTCCATGCCTGCAACTCGCGGATGTTTTAAATCCTGCGACCACTTGTCAATGTCTTGGGGCTTGGTTGGTTTGTGACTGGACTGAATTTCACCCGCTACCCGTCTTTGAGTTAACGCTCTCAACTGTGGTGTCGGTGCTATGTCGTTGTCACTATCACTATCACTGTCACTGCTTGCCCATTCATCATTACGAGCTAAGGTGACAGATTTTCTATCTGTATAACAAGGTGGGGCAGAAGGCTGAACAGGCCCGACGTATCCCCCCGACTCAGGAGCTAATGACGGTGCATTTTGCAAAAGTTTAATCTGTACCTTTAATGCTCTTATTTTTGTATCTTTCTTAGCCCTCTTTGCTTTGACGCTTTTCAGCTCTTCGACTAGATCTTTAACTTTATTTTTTTCAATGTCAAAAAGTCGATCTGTTTCGGCTTTAGCATTTATTTCATTCCGCCTTCGCATGTGACTAACAATAAGCAAAGCAAGGGGAAGTTTACGCTTGTCAGAAACGCGTTGTAATTTACCGTATGCTTTCTTTATGTCATTCAAACTCCACACCGTATCTTTGTTAACTTGGAAACTGTACTTATTTTCAATGTATTTTTCCATGTCCTCCAAATTCAAATACGACTGGATAAAACGCTTTGTATCCTTAATAAGGAAATCACTGTCCACTTCAGGGACGGCCTTCCCGCCTTTCTCAGACGTGGGAGCCTCGTACTTATCGCGTCTCCAAAACATGGTTACGTTCACAAAATTAAAATTACGGACAATTCAAAACTTCCACAAAAAATCTCAAGATCGATTCACGTTTCACTCGCCAGGAGTACAAACAGCAGCTATCTTGTAGATACGAAACACGTGTACATTAAACAACGACACTACACAAAAAACGCTTGAACGGACAACACAGTTCTCATACATACGTCAAGATAAAACGAGTTTTGTACACCAACGTTAAATTACAACGTTGCCACTGACAGCTCTTGCATACAGAGGTTCTCTGAAAACCTTTGACCGCTCACTGGATGGGTTCACTTAATTTACTTCTTAAATTAATGAACTGTGCCCCGCTTTACCTATCTACCTGGAATCTTCTCTCAAATACGACGATCAAGTGCGCACCAGTATTGATATCACAAATACTTCCACAGACACCCTGTTGCGAATATTGACGCTCTGAACACCATTAATCGCTCAATGGAGGATTTATTAATTTACTTCTTTAAATTAATAAAAATGTGCCTTGCTCGTCTATTTATCTTGAGATCCCCTTTAACACAATTGACGCCTCGCGTCCTTTTTCCAATGCTTGCACCCTGCAAAGCACTCTTGCTCCCGCAAGAAATATAGGCTAACAATTTCACAAAACTTCACACACACAAGATTTACTCAGCATACAATGATATTGCGCTGTCAACATCAAAGTAGGTATTCCCTCTCTATTCCTTAATTACAACCGTACCAACAGCAAATGTTCTTAGTTCGTTTATCAAGCGAAATAATTAGAAAACAGGAAAACTCACCAGATAAATGGGATTGGATAAACTCCGACGTAACTCGTGTCGCACCGTCCAATCTTCTCTGGTCACTGGTAAAATTCCTGGGCCTTGGTTATTTCGTTGATCTCGGTGGGACCTCCAAATTGAAGAATTGCTCCGTATTTCTCAATTACACTTTTGTTCGTTGCTGGTACTTGCAATTACGTTCAAGGAATAAGAGGGTCTTGAAACAGTTCCGTGATGAAAGACAGTAGCTGGTTTATTCGGAGTTACAGTTCAATGGAGTTTGTCAGCGTTCCAGTCTAACATGCAACATCTACCAGTCTACCATTCTAACATGTAACCTTCTACCAGTCTGACAGTCTAACATTCTAACATGTAACCTTCTACCAGTCTGACCAGTCTAACATCCTAACATGTCTTCTAAACCAGGCCAGCATTTATACAGATATCTCAGGAAGTATTCTATAGGTGGGGCCAGACAGGGAAGTCTCGTGGATGTATATCCCCGGGAAACTCAGTGGGACATTGATGCCGGTGGCAAGTACTTTAAGAGTACTTGCATATGAAAGGGCGCTTCACACCCAGACAGAGACGGGGTGGCTGTTAGGCACCCCCCCCCCCAGACAGAACCTGCATAGTGTATTAGAGCATACAGGTTTGACTATCTAAAACATGTTGCTAAATTATCCTTGAAATTACTAAAATCTAACATGTGTCAAACACATAGCAATGTGTAACACACCTTACAGCACATTAATATAAACTAACAGTGCTGTGTGTGTCAAACACATAGCAATGTGTTACACACCTAACAGCACATTAATATAAACTAACAGGGTTGTGTGTCTCAAACACATGTCAGTGTGTTACACAACTTACAGCACATTAATATAAACTAACAGGGCTGTGTGTGTCAAACACAAATGTGTGTTACACATCTTACAGCACATTAATATAAACTAACAGGGCTGTGTGTGTCAAACACATAGCTGTGTGTTACACACCTTACAGCACATTAATATAAACTAACAATGTTGTGTGTGTCAAACACATAGCTGTGTGTTACACACCTTACAGCACATTAATATAAACTAACAGTGCTGTGTGTGTCACAATGTGTTCCACACCATACAGCACATTAATATAAACTAACAGGGCTGTGTGTTTCAAACACATAGCAATGTGTTACACACCTTACAACACATTAATATAAACTAACAGTGCTATGTGTGTCAAACATATAGCAATGTGTAACACACCTTACAGCACATTAATATAAACTAACAGTGCTGTGTGTGTCAAACACATAGCAATGTGTTACACACCTAAGAGCACATTAATATAAACTAACAGTGCTGTGTGTGTCAAACACATATCAGTGTGATACACAACTTACAGCATATTAATATAAACTAACAGTGCTGTGTGTGTCAAACACATATCAGTGTGTTACACAACTTACAGCATATTAATATAAACTAACAGCGCTGTGTGTGTCAAACACATAGCAATGTGTTCACACAGTGTTATACTTACAGCACATTAATATAAACTAACAGGGCTGTGTGTGTCAAACACATAGCAATGTGTGTCAAACAGTGTTATACACACCTTAAGAGCACATTAATATAAACTAACAGTGCTGTTTGTGTCAAACACATATCAGTGTGATACACAACTTACAGCATATTAATATAAACTAACAGCACTGTGTGTGTCAAACACATAGCAATGTGTTACACACCTTACAGCACATTCATATAAACTAACAGGGCTGTGTGTGTCAAACACATAACAGTGTGTTACACACCTTACAGCACATTAATATAAACTAACAGGGCTGTGTGTGTCAGAACACATAGCAGTGTGTTACACACCTTACAGCACATTAATATAACTAACAGTGCTGTGTGTGTCGAACACATAGCTGTGTGTAACACACCTTACAGCACATTCATTTAAACTAACAGGGCTGTGTGTGTCAAACACATAGCTGTGTGTTACACACCTTACAGCACATTCATATAAATGAACAGTCCTGTGTGTGTCAAACACATAGCAATGTGTGTCAAACAGTGTTATACATACCTTACAACACATTAATATAAACAAACAGTGCTGTGTGTGTCAAACACATAGCAATGTGTGTCAAACAGTGTTATACACACCTTACAGCACGTTAATATAAACTAACAGGGCTGTGTGTGTCAAACACATAGCAATGTGTTACACACCTAACAGCACATTAATATAAACTAACAGGGTTGTGTGTCTCAAACACATATCAGTGTGTTACACAACTTACAGCACATTAATATAAACTAACAATGCTGTGTGTGTCAAACACATAGCTGTGTGTTACACACATTACAGCACATTCATATAAACGAACAGTGCTGTGTGTGTCAAACACATAGCAATGTGTTACACACCTAAGAGCACATTAATATAAACTAACAGTGCTGTGTGTGTCAAACACATATCAGTGTGATACACAACTTACAGCATATTAATATAAACTAACAGCACTGTGTGTGTCAAACACATAGCAATGTGTTACACACCTAAGAGCACATTAATATAAACTAACAGTGCTGTGTGTGTCAAACACATATCAGTGTGTTACACAACTTACAGCATATTAATATAAACTAACAGCGCTGTGTGTGTCAAACACATAGCAATGTGTTACACACCTAAGAGCACATTAATATAAACTAAGAGTGCTGTGTGTGTGAAACACATATCAGTGTGATACACAACTTACAGCATATTAATATAAACTAACAGCACTGTGTGTGTCAAACACATAGCAATGTGTTACACACCTTACAGCACATTCATAAAAAATAACAGGGCTGTGTGTGTCAAACACATAGCAGTGTGTTACACACCTTACAGCACATTAATATAAACTAACAATGTTGTGTGTGTCAAACACATAGCTGTGTGTTACACACCTTACAGCACATTAATATAAACTAACAGTGCTGTGTGTGTCACAATGTGTTCCACACCATACAGCACATAAATATAAACTAACAGGGCTGTGTGTTTCAAACACAGCAATGTGTTACACACCTTACAACACATTAATATAAACTAACAGTGCTATGTGTGTGAAACACATAGCAATGTGTAACACACCTAAGAGCACATTAATATAAACTAACAGTGCTGTGTGTGTCAAACACATATCAGTGTGATACACACCTTACAGCACATTAATATAAACTAACAGTGCTGTGTGTGTCAAACACATAGCAATGTGTTACACACCGAAGAGCACATTAATATAAACTTACAGTGATGTGTGTGTCAAACACATAGCAATGTGTTACACACCTTACAGCACATTCATATAAACGAACAGTGCTGTGTGTGTCAAACACATAGCAATGTGTGTCAAGCAGTGTTATACATACCTTACAGCACATTAATATAAATGAACAGTGCTGTGTGTGTCACAATGTGTTCCACACCATACAGCACATTAATATAAACTAACAGGGCTGTGTGTTTCAAACACAGCAATGTGTTACACACCTTACAACACATTAATATAAACTAACAGTGCTATGTGTGTCAAACACATAGCAATGTGTAACACACCTTACAGCACATTAATATAAACTAACAGTGCTGTGTGTGTCAAACACATAGCAATGTGTTACACACCTAAGAGCACATTAATATAAACTAACAGTGCTGTGTGTGTCAAACACATATCAGTGTGATACACAACTTACAGCATATTAATATAAACTAACAGTGCTGTGTCTGTCAAACACATATCAGTGTGTTACACAACTTACAGCATATTAATATAAACTAACAGCGCTGTGTGTGTCAAACACATAGCAATGTGTTACACACCTTACAGCACATTAATATAAACTAACAGGGCTGTGTGTGTCAAACACATAGCAATGTGTTACACACCTAAGAGCACATTAATATAAACTAACAGTGCTGTTTGTGTCAAACACATATCAGTGTGATACACAACTTACAGCATATTAATATAAACTAACAGCACTGTGTGTGTCAAACACATAGCAATGTGTTACACACCTTACAGCACATTCATATAAACTAACAGGGCTGTGTGTGTCAAACACATAACAGTGTGTTACACACCTTACAGCACATTAATATAAACTAACAGGGCTGTGTGTGTCAGACACATAGCAGTGTGTTACACACCTTACAGCACATTAATATAACTAACAGTGCTGTGTGTGTCGAACAGTGTGTAACACACCTTACAGCACATTCATATAAACTAACAGGGCTGTGTTTGTCAAACACATAGCTGTGTGTTACACACCTTACAGCACATTCATATAAACGAACAGTGCTGTGTGTGTCAAACACATAGCAATGTGTGTCA
>JAKUDI010000838.1:0-23108 GCA_022702515.1 Ilyophis sp. 1 JC-2022 | reverse complement strand
AATGAACAAATTTGCATAAGGTGCTTATTGAAATTAATTGCACTCGGTGATTTATTTGTTTGAAGCAATTTTTCTGCGTGATTGGTTTCATATTTATAGCTGGCTTCTTTGATGTATACATTTTTTTTCCTTCCATCTCCATACTTTTGAATTTTGGACATTTCACAGGCAATCCTGTTTTATCATTTCTTTTTGAACAATGTAACACGTCTTTCCTTTGTAGTTGAAAAACTCAAAATGATTTCCTTGTTTTGCTCACGCAATGACAGACAGTTATGTACCCGTATTCAATTAAATAAATTTGCAAACTAAACTTGAAATCTATCACTGAAGTATTTCAATTGTAATGTTTTTTTTTTTCTTTTTTTCTATAATGCGAGCAAGCTAGATGCCTGCTCAGAATATACTGGAATTCAATTTGTGCATGTACAGTATTAATAAACTATGACTTTGAAGAAAATAAAACACAATGATACTGAGGACAAATCTCCTCTGCTCTGAAGGGAACATATCACAGGAATGCATACAAATAGACATACCCACAGGCCCACAAACACACACATACACATGGATGAAAACACACACACACAAAACAGTGTGGCATTTGATGTAATGCTCAGTGGCCCTTAACAATGAAATTAGGTATGACTCATTTTCAAGAGGAAGGTGTTGCTGCTACTGTCGTGTAAACTGATGTAGCCAAGCTCAATTTTGAAATTTAAACAAAAATGTTTTTAAGTGAATGCACATGTTGATTGTGCCTAAGAGGAAATGGTTCCAAAAATTGGGAACGGATATTTTATGGACACATGCTAATAAAGCATAGTTATTGTTGCAAGGCGAATGGGATTCAATTTACCTGAGGTAAACACTCAGCTCAAAGGTTCAGGCCATTCTAATGATTGGACAGCTTGTTCAAGCCCCTTTAGCTGACTGAACAGCCCATTTAGAGCTTGCTGGCTGATTTGCATAGATTATTCAGACCCTATTGTTTGATTGGACAGCTCATTTTTCCCCCCCCAGTCCTGCTGGCCGACTGGTCATCTCGTTCAGGCCCCCGCTGGCCGAAAGGGGCGGCTCTTCCCGGCCGATCCGAGCTAAGCCGTCGCGCCCTGCATTCATTTGTGTTGACATGCCCTGCTTATTTGTCTCTATCGCTCAGCTGTTGTGAGTACTCTGCCCTGGCGCCTGAGAAGAGCAATTAATAAAGAAGCGCATCCGCAAAGTTTAGTTTTCCTCCAGACAAAGAACTAGTGCTCCAGGCCAGCAGAATAAGGACCATAAACAAGGTTCAACACATAGATCAGAAGAACAACAAATCAACCTATTACGATGCTATAAAACAGTCACACGGAAAACCTTGGAGGACAATCATTCTTAGAGAAAACATTTAATCCTTCCCTTTTAAAGTGATCTGGCTAAACGGTGGTATTTTCACAAAAAATGCCTCTAAAACTGCCCCCTGACAAAACCAGGTGACCTTGACTGGTTCAGGATGGTATGGGTTCGAAGCCCAGTCATGGAGATTGAAACAGTATATGCTCTCAGCTGCGGGTGCTTTTCTCATCACTTACCGTATGTGAGAAACAGAAGCAGGATTCAGGACTCCGCTGCTTCAAAGAGAACCGCTCTATCTGCAACGACATGCTCCAAAAACTCTGCCCGCCCTGCTTTGGAGATGACGCTGTCACTGTTCATCAGAGAAGCAGAGCTGTGTAATTAACATCTGTTAACGTGATGGAGGTCAAACCGGAAGGTGGGGGGTGGAGAGATTTTAATTCATTCCTCGTATTCTGGCAAAACGGAAAAAAAAAAAAAAAGCTGTAACACTCTCCACGCACCCCCCCTCTGGTTGTGACTTGAATCCTTTTTTAAACCTTTTTTTTTACGTGTGAGCCAGAGTACCTGATATTTACACACCCCTCAACCCCCCAAACACCACCCCCGCTGAACATGACATCATTGTGCCCAAACATGTCCCACTCTGAGAGGGTGCGTTGTGTTTTTTTAAAATGGCCGCCGTTTTTTATCTCAGGACACAGTGCCTCGTCTCCCTTGGATACAGCCAGACCGCGCGCATTCATCCACATTTTCTGATAATATGACAGTCTGATTGGCCGCTAATGGCCAGCAGCATTTTCTATGTCATTTTCTCTATCATTAACTCCTCAGGAAATGAGCGCGGTCAGACCGCTCCGCGCTCGCCCCATAAACCCCGCTCCTGGAAAAGCCTCGGGTCCCAGCCGCCCCAAACGCATGAATGCACCACTCTGCCGGTAAAATAAGGGCGGCGTGGAAGCCAAAATGGCAATTGAAATGGAAAGCAAACGCACAAAAAAAACGTGATCTCATTGTGTAGTCTGACAGGCACACATATGGGGGGGGGGGGGGCGGGGTGGTTCAAACATGTCTTCTTGTGTCGTGAGCGATTGAGAGGGGCCGTCGCTTTCGTCTTTTCTCTCAGTGACGTGGGGCCCGCCCTCTGCCCCTCCCTCACTGTGCAAACCAGGCAAGAGGGCTGGCTGGAAAAACCGGGTACTTGTCCTGAATCCTCCTTTCGCTGGGTGCACTGCATACAGTCATTTAATCTTTGTCCTATACTTCATATCTACCTCTCGGCATAGCGGCCCCCCCCCCCCCCCCATCCCATTTTTCTCTCTCTCCCTCTCTCTTTCTCTCTCTCTCACACACACATAATTCCAGGGCTAAGAATGTAACACTTACAGAACAAGAGATTCATTTAAGACCGCCATCTTCTCAAGATTTTGGGTTTTGGGAAGCAGGGATTTGTAGGAAAACACTTGCAGAGCTGTGTATACAGAGTTCTGTCATCAGTGCCGTTTGTTTCCACTGAGCTTAATGAACAGTATCACCATGCATAATTACCATGCATCTTTTTTCACTAATCTTTCCATTCATTTAATGCACGGGTTTGCAGTATCTCAGCAGGCAATGCATTCATTAACACTGGTCTCACAAAGTTCAAACTGTATTATAACAAATTGAATCCCAAAGTAAACTGCCTGAAATAAACTCCATATAACACACACTAAAAAAGCAGATAAGCTGTTTGAAACATTTCAGCTTAATGCTTGTACCTCGTTTTTTTTTGTTTTGGACTTTAGATTAATGTATAGTGTGTGTTATATTGCAGCACACACACACACACACACATATTATCTTTATCTCATTGTATTATATTATTTACCTTATGTTCACATACAAGCAGCAGCTAGCAGAGGTGCATGCTCTAGGTTTTTCCCAAATGTAGACATACAGTGCTGCCCATGACTGTGTCTGTCACCTGTGTCTGCCCCCACCACCACACCTGTCAATCCTATCTCTGCGCCCACGGCACCTCATATCAGTCAGTAGAAATTGTCAGCATGCATACAGTGTCAATGTTTTCAGAATATGGGATGAGAATTTATTTATGCAATGTAATATGAATATGCATATTTGATTATTTTTTTCTGTATGTTTTGAGATTTTCTATATATGAAATAAACCTATCCAATCTTTCAGGTAATGGAAATAAATGGCATTGTGTGAGAAGTTGAGTGCGCCTGCAGTAATTTATATTTTCAATCCATTTAACTGCTCTTTTTGTGAGAGAGCCATTTTTTTCCCTTTTTCTTTTCCCTGAGACAGACTCAGTGCTCAGTGTGAATCATCACTCTTCCTCAGAAAACAGTTTTGGGAGGGGGACACCCCCCCCCCCCCCCCCGAACCCTCCACCTCATGATTGTTCCCTGCAAATAACAGCGCTTGCTGGCAGGCATCTCAGAGAACACATTCTGCCTCCGATTTTAAGCCAGTGAGCCTATTACCCAGAATTCCCTGGGACGTTCTTATCAGCAGCAGCCAGATGGAGAACGTCTGGGTAATGTCAATACTTTCAGACTTGTTGATTGAACACTGCACAGCAGAAATTTGGTCAGCGTCAGATTAGCATCTATTAAAGTAAAATCTATTTTTTTAACAATTTAATTTGCTCATAAAATTAGTATTTGCACATGCTAACTGCAGTAGCGGTTGATTTCTTCCACTTCGCAAAATTATCGAGAGAATAAAAGCTTACGTGTCACATAATGTGAGGTACATCCGTTACATGTTTAGGTATATGCAAGGGTGTGTGGGGTCAGACCTAAACATTTTACCTGAGCGGTTGTCACTGTATCCTGCTCCATACATATATGTTTCTGTACTAAAATCAACTAGGTTTAAACGGAGATGAAAGCCAGGGACATTGGGTTTGTACGCTGAGGACCACTGCATACTCTTTGTTGGAAAGAGTACAAGGGCTCCCCCTGCTGTCAACTTGTCAGTCCTACATAACACCTGTCAAGGCCTAAAGCGACTGATACTCAATTTGCACCTGGTCGTTTCATGCGTCTTGAGCATCCGGATTATATCCAGATTGGTATTATCTACATACAATTGCAGGTGTAAATGCACCCAATATGCATTAGCAACAGATTTAAATACAATCACCTAAAAAACTTCAGGAGATGGTCTGAGACGCATTCGAGACATACAAGTGCACCCGTCTCTCCGAGACGCATATGATTACCAAAACTCCTCCCAAAATAGCCTATAACGTCACGCGATGTAGCCTTCCCCCAAAGCGGAACACGTGTAGTTTACAATCACAACAAACTGTATTAAACAATATCATCAGTCGTCTTCTGTTGTACTACATTGTCTGTCGAATATGGCATCTTCCCTTGCCTTTAAGAAACTGAAAAATGGCATACAAACTTGTTATCTTGGAAGCGGCTACCATTTTTGCTCTCCGAGAGACGGAACAAAACAGGAAGTGGGTTGTTCGTGTTTTGCATTTTACGCTGAAAATAACAATCGGATTTCAACCGGAGACGCACCTGACTACCAAGTGTAGTATAAATGCAATGTGGTTAAATCGTATCCGGATATAATCTAGATAGTCGCAGGAAACCACCAGGTGCAAATGCGACCTGCGTAACCTGCCATAATGTGTGTGTGTGTGTGTGTTGACTTCATGCTTTGGCAGTGCTTCTGACAGCGTGGCCATACAAGTTTGAAATTGCATACGCACTACTTATCGCAAGTGCAAAATGAAGAAATATTTCAAAGTGGCATTCAGCTATAGATTAGTAAGGAATGACAATTTATGTCATTGGAAAACATTACCGTTGGAAATCTGGTCAGAAGACTGCATAGCCTAAGTCACGTCACTCCATGAAAAAAGTGGGGGTGGGGCAGGCAGACACTTTGTGAAAAATGAATAATTTCACATCTATTGGTCATAATGGAGTTGAAATAACATGTCAATTAATTTCATGGAGATTTATTACCGAGGGCTAAGGGCACAGGCAGTGGGACGCTTGCATTTCAGAACTGTGTGCGCACTTGAGGCAGCAGATGCATTCAGTGAGGGAAGAGAAGAACACAGCATTCATTAAGAAAAGCAAATCCAGAACAATTTATCGTCATCTTTAAGACAAATAAATTAAACGGAGACAGTTCCCTCTGAGATGAGAGAGCATTGGAGAGAACTGACTGAAACTCGTGAGATGGGAATGGAGTTTACTCGTATCGTTCTCAAGCCAATTTTAATTGTATTACGACAGCGCCCGGCACCTCCAGCACCGCGTAATTGATTTTCAGTAAGACATTTCGATTATTGTCATTTCTGTGATATCGCTAAGAAAATCTACCAACCTAACTCATACCTTCAAATAATAATTAAAAAAAGGAGGAGGTGGTGGAAACAGCATACATTAGTCCTGTTCCTTTCCCGTTGAAAGAATTGAAAATTAAATTTTATATTAACTGCAAATAACAGAGACTTTCCCAGTCATCCCCTTCAGAACCACAGCACTACTTTAGTCTGGGTTGTTCTCGGTATTTATCTTTTACTGGTTTAATTAGGACGAGGCTGGGTCTCAAAGACCTGATAATCAATACAATAATAAGGTCTCTCTTTTGAGCTCATAATTGACCGCAGCTAATTAAACATCTTCCACATGGGCCCAAATACCACCAACACAGCTGTATCGATTAATAACATCTTTAATGTCAACCAGAAAAGGGAACCAGCGACACGTATCGTGAAATATTCATACACCTCATTACGCGGTGATTTCTGAATACTCTGGGGAGATGCTTAAGTGTACAGTATGGCTTGTTAATATAAACACATTACTGATCAAATTTTTAAAAGCAGATCATGCGACAGTGTAGAATGTATACTGTCGACTCAACACCCAAACTGTAGGCTAGTGTCTTTCTGACACAAGCACTTGCCATTAAGCGACTGACACAGTGCAGCTTTATGCAATTAATGCACATAGGCTACTGCATGCCTCAACAACAAATAGGCTAGTATGTTGTTATGGAGAATGATAAAGCCAAATTTATGAGCTGTTCATCAAATGCTAAAATACATTCCCATGAAAAAATTTGTTCACGAAAATCTCAAACCAAAATTAGTCTAAAACAACAATATGATATTTTCAAATTTTGTCATGTCAAAATAAATAAATTATTAATAATAATAATAATAACCTTATAAAGCATGATAATGTATGTATGATTGTCGCCCTTCCTTTTGATTCTTATGTGACCCGTCCTTTTGATTCTGCATCATGGCAGACTGTGATAGCGGTTAGCGTCGTTATCTCTGTCGCTTCTGGCTGACGGCTGCAGGTGTCTCCAATTCAGCTTGGAGCATTCCTTTTTCCGGAACGCTCCGGTAAAAGGGGGACACGGAGAACTGGCGCCAGGGGGTTTTCAGCACTGGCGGCTGCAGCACCTGCCACACAAGGGGCCTCTTTTGAGAGCTGTCGCCCTCTTGAACAACGCGGCCCAGCTGTAGTCGGCCTGTAGTGAGTCAGAGCTGAAGGAGGGGGAAGTGCTTCGGGCGCACTCAGGCACCCTCCCCCGTCCCTATCCAGGCAGCCCATGGTCATTATCACCAATGATGACACAGCTGTGTTTGAAAAGAGGTTCAGTAGGGAAAAGGCTTTTCTTTTCATTTTTTGGGGGAGTTGGGGGGTTGTAATATACATAGCAATATATTTAGATTTCTGGAAGAGGGTACAACGAAAAAGAACCTTATGAAATGTGATCATTGGATAGTTTCTGAATGGCCAAGGCCACGGCTGCAAAATGCGGGTTAAGATCAGTCGATTAGCAGTATCATAACTTGTTTAAATATGAGAACAAGCAATTTGTGAGGATAAAAAAAAAAAGTATTTATTGCTCCTCCTCTCTGAGGATGTGAGTGACACAGTCATTGAGATTCCTGAAGAAACCTACCCCCAGCTCCACCCCTGCCGCCCTCCGACCCCCCACCCACTCCTCCCAGCATGCACCTGTCCCCAAAGGGCTCTTTCTGGGTCCTCACGCTCACTCGACCTGGCAGAATCGTGACATTTCCCCCGACTCCAGCACCTCACCCTCCTCCGGGTGCATCACCAGCCATCACATCTAATACAGAACTGAGAGCGAGGAGAAGGGAGGAGGGGGAGAGACAACTCAGGCACAAAAAATTACACTGTAAACAACACTATTCCACAACCTCCAGCTCTAGCAGTTTGTCACTCTAGTCGAACACAATAGCATGGAACAGCAGGCTAGGTCAATAGGCATGGAACTATTGTTTTTACTTGGTCCACAGGGATAAAAGACACAGACAATAACACACACCCATTATTTCAGCTATCTACAGAAAGCTGCTAATTCTGGTCAGGGTCAGAAAAAGACAGTCTAAAAATATTTGCTGTGTTTCATCCAGGCTAAATGAAAAAGCCACATGAGACATTGGCTTTTTTTCCAAGGGGTACATTGAGGGGGAATGTTCCCACCTACTGCCATCTCCATCGTCTCAAGGGACACTTTGGTGCTTTGAAGTGTCAAGAGATGTTTGCCTCACCTTAAAAAAACTCATGTGTGTCTTTATTTCTGTAAATGACACTAGAGATCTCTCACTTGAACACTCCCAGTGGGATATCTCAATCATTGTTTTCAGACGAGAAAACATTAACCCATTCTGACCCTCCAACAGGCCTTCAGTATCTGGAGGGATACACCAGCTCATTCAAGCAGGCTCCATCCACTCCACCAGTTTTGAAAAACTATTTGGTAAGATTTAATGTCAGAGATGTAAGAACGCATGTTTTGCCAGAAGATTAGTTCCTATGGCTATCCTAGATCTCCAGAAAGCCACCTAATTTAACCTGATGTCCTGATATTTATTTATATTTTTCTAATGCAATGTTTAACTTGCATTTTGTGGATTTGTATTTGTGTTCATTTTTATGCTGAGCTGCAGAAACATATATCCTTCTTTAACGAATGATGAACTTGAAAACCTAAACTTAAATCTCCTGAAAGGAGCACCAGTAAACAACCGAGAAGCTATTCCCTTGATGAATGCTCTACCAAACTCACCAATCATATCAAAATCCAAAGTACATTTGAGAGCTGACAGGTATGCAGGCCTATCTGGTTGTGGGTGAGATATACCCAACAGAGTATACAGGGAAGGGAAGAGTTGTATATATACATAAACCAACATAATTTGTCAGGATGATGAAACCAACAGAACCTATAAAAATAGACAAATGTATGTAAATGTGCATGGATACAGTACTGCACACACACACTCTCACACACACACACACACACACACACACACACACACACAGTATATGTGTATATGTGTTTTACAAGACGCGGTATATACAGTACATGCATAATTACTGTGATTTATTGTATAGATAACTATTTCCAGTAATACCATATCATGAAAATAGGCTTGATTAAATAGGAACAGTTACAAACATCAGTAGCTTCGTCAGTATATTTATTTGAAACACATACAAGGGAAAACACAAAGTACAGAATTGTTTTAGCAAAACATACAAGGCAGTTTTCCTCAAAAGAAAATGGAAGTATACATGAAGCAGTTTCCAATTCTAAAACATTTAACAGTGCAGTCAAAAGACATCCACCATGAGACAAATTAATGTAAGAAATAACCCATGGTCTCTACAGGGATTTATTACACTTCAAATTCAATATTGCAACAAGTAAGTGACAAACATCAGCAAATCTTATGAGAACAGTACCAGTAACTATGAGGTCAACTTTAATTTCCAATTTAAAATTTGACAACAAACCTATTGAGGGTTATAACAGCCACTCGTGTCAGATATGTGTTTAATGTAAAAAAATAAAATAATTAAATACAAGTACATACTTTTCTGTATGAACTCAGTACATTGCAACTAACAGTATTAGTCAGAGTAATTTAACAGTAGTGTCTTAAAATTATAAAGAGGGAAAAAATATATGTTTGTTCGAGAAAAACAGTCCCTTCTGCTGTAAAGCAAATACATAGGTTGTATCCATAGGGACAGCATTAGTACATTATTGGCACCAAATTCCATGAAAATCACACTAATCCTATAGTCATAAAAACTACAGTACTTAACTCCATGACTTGATGAATGATATCTACATGGAAGCAGGATATAAAGTAATCAGTTATCATATTTTAAAATATACCGTCCAACTTGCAGAGCAATTTAAATAAATATACCGAATATTAAAGTATTAAAAATAAACTAGAATTTAACCTTTAAAAATTAAGACCGTTACAGTTATCTTTCCATACAAACATCCTGAAAAATAGCAGTTAAATACAAACCAGTTAAATATCCACACTGGCAGACACATGCTAGATCTAACCACAATACACTGCATGTGTATCTCTTCTACGCTTAGGTTAAACATGTTCTGCATTCAAAATTAAATGGCCCTGACACATTACACACATGTATTTAAAATATATAACCTAAAAATATCATGTCAACTCAGTGTCTAGAAAATCCCAAAATTGTCCACCATTTTGTAAATACAAAAATAAAAAAAACCCATATTGTTTTAAAAAATGTGAACAGCATCCACATGGTATGAATGCAGCACCCTCTAGTGGATATTCTACGGAAACTAAATTGTTTTGAGATGGTATTATTACTGAGTTTTTGCATTGTAACATAATGCCCTACAGCCTACGCAGTAATGTTTCTATGCATAATGAAAATGAACAATGCTGATAGTTTTCCATACAGATTTGTTTGTGTCAGCTCAGCCACAAACTGGGAATAGAACCAATTCTCACCCGCTTTAGCTCCTCTACACCTAGTTTCGAAAGGAAATGTCAAGTCATTAGCCTATTTAGGACAAAAACATTATGGACAAAACATTATTGCAAAATATTTTTTTGCTTAAAGGACCTGTCTGCAACCGCCCCCCCCTGCACAAAATTTAAAACACACAACTTTTTCAGTTAAAAAAAAAAACTATAGTGGGGGGGGGGGGGGGGGGGAGGGGAGGGGACTGGCTAGGCTATTTCTGCTTGTTCAAGCTAGTTCAAGGGGGGGGGGGGGGGGGGGGGGGGGGGTGGCCCAGTGCTATCTGGAGTAAAGGGTTTTATCATTGGCAAATGTAATTCTATAGTGACGCACAGAGAATGCTCTGAGTGATGCATTGGAAATTTACAAAGGTATTTTAATGAAGAGATGGGAATTAAGGAAGAAACATGTTTTTCAGAAATGAATGTAAACTATGGATGTTTTATCAGTTAACCAAAAATATTGTGATGATTAAAAAAAAACAGTGAAGCAGAAAATTAGTAATCTAGCTTTAAGAATTCCATGTGAGAAAAACATAAGCAATGTTCATATTAGGCTACTTGAAATTGAACTGAATGATTTGACAAAATTGTTATGCCCAGAGAGTAAAAAAAAAGTGTCATTTGCACTTTACACAAAAAAGTAGAAAATAAACAAGTTTAAACTAGAGATGCATGATGTAGAAAATATGGGGCATATACACTGCCATTCAAAAGTTTGGAATCACTGAGACACTGATTTATATGTTTTTGAAAGAAAGCATTAAATTGATCAAAAAATACAGTCAAGACATTGATAATGTTACAAACTACTGTTTCTATTTCATTCTATTTCTACTTTAGCAATTGTAGCCATTTTTACACATAGCCCCTCTCCAAAAGTAATTAACATACATTTAAATAAAGTCATCATATTTCATATTTTGTTGCATATCCTTTGCAACCATATCAAAAGACCCTTGATATCTTATTTTCAGGTACTCTTACAAGCGATACTATAACCTCTCTGCATTTGAATGGATCTCAACGGGAGTTGGGACTAGATTAAGCTGTAAATTACATGGGAATAGTATGGAACACATGGTTGGCTGAATGGCTGTAAGTCATCAAGGGTCTGAGGTATCAAGCAAGCCTCAAACTATCAATCTGCTAGCCGATATGCAATAGATATGGATGGATCATTTAAATGTAGCCCAAGGGGCGACACACAGTTAGCCATTATATCACCCAGAGATGGGATGGTTCAGTTAGTTAGGGGTCCGTGTTTCATTACTCTCTAATGACCCCCACACTGGTTGATTGGGGATTGCCTGGGAAATGTCTTCCTCTGACTCAGCTTTGTGTGAGCATGGCTGTGGACTGTGGTGTGTAATGAAGCAGGCTGGACACATCTTTCTGAGTTGTAATTAGCTTATTGGACATTCCAAATTAGGGTGAGAATTGCATATTTAAAGTTTTTTTTAATACACCAAATCATCTTGTATCAATAAGGAGTAAAATGTTTTAACCCTCGTATTATGTTTGGGGTCAATTTGACCCGATGCAATCCCTTGAAACCAGTTAACCTTATTTTTTCATCTTCACACTATATGACTTTTCCTAATTTGCTGGGATCAAATAGTACGCAACCAATACACATAATTCTATGTTTTCAAAGGTCCTGTACCTACTCTGTATACAAAGGTGTTGTGTGGGGTCATTTGTGGGGTAGCTGTATAAAATATACCTTGTTTACTTTTTATCTCAGATATTTTGTGGGTGATTATGGTGGCACTTTCCCATATAGGTTTTAAACTTCACCAACTTTCACTTACCTCAGGCTCTAAACTGAGATGTTTCATCACAGATTTTTTATATTTAGGGACAAAATGCTAGACATTTGGGAGACACGCAAAAGGTGAAACAGCAAGTGTCAAATTCTTTCTATTACAATACTTTTGTGTCAGTTTAAACTTTTGAGGTCAATCTGACCCCAAACATAAAAGGTGTAATAAAATATCAACATAATATGAGGGTTAACATAATGCATTGCTATTTTTTAACATTTTATTAGACACAACAAAGCTAACAGCCTGTTAGTCTACATTAGGCTTGATCAAATGTCCGCTTTGATGCAGTTATCTTATTCAAACACCATTAATTGACTTGGCATGTGGCCCAAGCGTAATCATCATAAGTTTCGTTTTGGCGGTTAGCCAATAAGAATTGGCCCCACTGACTGATCTGAGCCAAATCTGAGCCAAAAGTACATCCCTAATATAAACATTCATACTAATACACACTGTGGCCTCCAAATGAAGTATGACAAATATATTTAGAAAATTGATTTTAAAAAGTAAAACATTAATGATGCCTGGACAGATCAATATATGTTAAAAAAATAAATGCAAGTAAAAAGAAAAATAATTATTCATAACTTGCAATGAAAACACTGTAAATAAAATCCTGCAATGTTTCCACTTTCTGGAACAGATAAAACATCTACTATAGATGCTTTACCTTGTTCTTCTCACTGGGAACCAAAGCACTTATTTCCTTAGTAGGTTCTTTGTTTGGTTAAAAAACAGAGTTATCTTAAAATATCCTAATAATTTTTCTGCCCTCCACTACAATGTGACAGGAAGCTGGCATCATTTTCCAGTATACCGTCCGTAACCTCTGAGAGGGATGTCTGCTGGGATAAGGTATGGGGACTGTCGCTAGGTTGCTGTGTACAGACCTAATCCTGAACACTGTTCTAAAATAAATATCTTGAACCCCTCTAAGGAGCAGTAGAACTTCTGGTACGAGAAGTGGGAGGAAAATGAGAAGTGTTTCTCAGAGCAGGCCAGTCGATCAGATCAGGCTAACTGAAAAAGACAAAGGAAGATCCACAAGATACTGATTTCAGTAGATTTGGTAGTGAAAAATTGATTGATTCATGATTCATTAATTTATTATAATAAATAAAAAAAACAGGCAAAATCACACACCAAAATTAATACTGCTGGTAAACTTGCCTTTTTTCATTTTAATTATGATGGCACTTAAAGGACGAGGCCACATTTGGAGAGCACAGTGTGTATACATGGATGTAATTTTGTACAAATACACAGCTGAATATTCTCAGCTAGATAAAGGGAAATCTCCAAAGCAACCGTGTGGAAATCAGGAATATAAAGGGAGATTCTGTCACCCTACGTTATCCATACTGACGCAGGAGTCCCCCTGCAGGCCACCGAGAAGGGAGTGGTTTTTGGACTTCTTGGCTGTTATTGGCAGGAGCTCCCCGGTGGCCTTCATCTGCTCGATCTTCCTGGACAGGCCCTCGTCGCTCTCGATGAGGATGGCACACTTCTGCGCATATTTCACCAATGTCTCCTCACGGGGATGGAACAGGCCCACCAGGTGAAGGGTCTCCTTGGCGGCCAGGTAGAGCTCGGCAATGGGGGCTGTGTTGGCGATGGTGTTGCGGTCGATGCCATAGTGTCGGAAGGCTCCGCTCATGCTCTTCTTCTTGTTGAAGGCGGAAAGTACCTGTTTGTAGCGGTGGATGACGTACTGCACCCCGGTGGCTGGAGGACAGAAAGGCAGCATGAGGAGGTGGGGCCTAAATACAATATATGGGCAGAGACCTTAATTTGCACACAAACCTGGATGACGAGGATCCATAAGGTAGACAAAAAAAGACAATGTGCCTGTATGTGTGTGTGTGTGTGTGTGTGTGTGTGTGTGTGTGTGTGTGTGTCTGCATGTGCATGTGTGTGTGTGTGCAGTTATGTGAAAAAGAAAGTTTAGCTTCTTTCAATTCTGGTTTCACATATTAGGATATACCTAGCCCTAATCTAGTCATCACCAACCTCATGTGGCGCATAACACACACACACAACCTTTACTTATATATTCAACCAAAAATAAGCCAACATGTAGATTCACCCCATGATTCTGGTCACACTATTCAGGTCACACTGTTCCTCAAAAGATGAGCAAGTTGAACTGTTTTCATTACTGAAGCTCCTGCCAAATGTACAAAAACAAACAAACACCCTTCTTTCAAAGTCACTGGGGTCTCATCTTCTAGCCTAGCTAGCCATAGGAATAGGCAACCAAGCCTGCCCAGCATGTTGGTATACAAACCTTAGCATGCTGGGATGCAACTGCTCTATGAAATCAGGAACCTGCTTTCAATACATTTTGTGTTTCCACTTTTTTGCCATGGATATATTAATAACATAATTTGAATGGTTCTGTTGTATAGGCATATACATAAAAAATATGTAGACATGTCACTCCTTCACAAGTACAGCTATAATCTGTTGTTTCCCTACACATTTCATGTAATTCTCTCAAGAGCTCTCATCATAAAACTAAATATTGTCCAACAACTTAATGAATATATAACCGACTATATTATGTATATGTTAGGGCAGTCTTTTTTCACACTTAAATTAAAAGCTGGATGTTGTTAGGGAAGTGAGTATTAAGTTAAAAAAAAAATTCTGAATCCAGCAGTTCCAACACTCAATGCCCAATGTCCACAAGCGATATTGAGTGCTAAAACCCCTCACGTAACCTACATTTAAAATATATTTAATAGATTTCATTGAATAATTATTATGAAAAATGACAATCATCAATTAAACTACCAAATTCAATTTGACAACAAGTCAAAACAAAGTTTAAATCAGGTCTTAAGATTAAACAATTTTATTAAAGAAAAAACCATCAATTAGAATCATGAATTGGAATCATACAGACTTTATGGCAAAGACTGACTTATCTAAAAGCTGACAATTTAATTATTAATAAAATTGATCTTATGTTGTTGAAAAAGAGTGCTTGTGCTTTTAACAACAAAAGTGATGGTTGCAGTGTATCCGTTAAGTCTGGGGAATTGTGTAATCTTGAAACTGGAGCTGCTCCAAAAAGGTAAGTTACAAACTGGCTGTCCTCCACAACCATTATCTACATAGACATTTAGACTGTCTATTGATTATTTCAATTGAATGTCACCGATTAGCAATCAAACTTTAAATTAAAAAGGAAACCATGAACCTTATGGTATTCTAAGCTATCCTGGGCCCCAATTAGTGTTCGTTTTTGTGTCTCCTCAGGGGTAATGAAACTCTTGCTGAATGGTGCCATCCTAGATCTATGCATAGATAATGAGCTCAGGACATTTCCTTTCATATTGGTGGAAGAGAGAAACACAAACATAACTGCAATATTGTTCTGGCCAGTTCAACCAGGCCAGGCTACTTCATAACAATATGATATTGTATTGACCATGAACAAGTTTGTCATAATAATTATGTGCTCCCTTTCTCTCTCTCAGGCTGTAATTTAAGAACAACATATCCAACAACATACTTCCCTGCTCAGACTGGCACAGTCTGTTGTATTTAACTGCTAGCTGACTGCACACATTGGGTGATCATCTGCAATTCTTATTGATTTATGGTTCTATGCATATTTATGCACTCAGTGTTTCCCCTGGTAACCCCAGACCGTGGTGGCCCACCATGGTAAGCTCTTGAAAAGAAGAAGTATTTTTTCTAAAACCATTGGCCCAAATTTCTGTTTTCAAAACAAAGTGGCACATGAACAGAATAGACCAGTTCACGTCGCGAACCAATCAACCATGAGATTGAACTTGCACGTTCACCAGCTCGGCATTTCACCAACAATGGCGGAGAAGCGACCTGTTACACCGGTGCTATTTCACGCAAAGAAAAAAAATGGATTTGGATAAAGCTTGCTTGAAGACTAGGGGTTCGTCCCAATAGTCGAAAAATTCTACTCCGTCTCGACGCAAACCGCAATGCCAGGTACATTTAATACTGTACATGCAAATACATGCCTTTTTGCTTACTTCCGGGTAGGAGAGGAGAGGTAGTTGGGGAGTGGAGGAAAGGAGGTGGGGAGTGAAGAATATTGGGACGCAACCGACGGTAAACATACGTGCTCATTGTAGAAGGTGGCAAGATGTTCGGGAGCGGATTGGTTTGTAGTCTGTAATCCTGCCATCGTATCTAGAAAACTCGGGTGCATATTCAGGACGAGGTCTGTGGAAGCAGTGGGTTTGGGGGCGTGTCTCTTTCTCTGTGGGCAGGGCCAAGGGGTGTTATGACTGAAATGTTTTGACAACAAATGCTACCGTTTTATGAAGTTGCATACTTTGGCTTTAAGTGTAACACGTGTCATCTGTCTGTGATATATGACCATCAGCAATTGCAATTTGGATTTCTCCCGGGGGAGAATTTTTAAGAAGGATGATTGAATTCCGATGGGTGACCGCAGAATGCCCCCTGCTGTAGCGTCCATCTTGGTTGTGGGAAGCAGTGATGACAGTGTGCTGTGGCGCTACTTTATTTATTATGGTAAAACATTATTTTAGTTTCCTCAAAACTCACAAAAAAATCCATATATACATCATGGAATTAAAAATTTTCTCGGGGGGCATGATTCCAAATTCCCCTACTGGCCACGCCGCGCCCTCGACCACCACATCAACATCTCAATTCCAGGAGAAACACTGCATTCATATTCTGTTTATTTTATTCCTTTTTTAAATGAATAAGCTACATGAAATGACAGACATGGGATGGGGGGTCACCTCTCTTCCGGCTGTAGTCTTTTGCTTTCTTTCCTCTCCTCCGCTCTCTGTGATGTCTCTTTCGCTTCATGTCGCTGGAGGTCCCTGAGGTCAGTGTGCAGGCGGACTCCTCTGAGCCACTGTCATTGCTGAAAGAGGAGCAGGATGACTCCAGCCTTGACCTCTTTCGGGGCTTGGGGTTGGAATACAGCAGCTTCCCTGGTTTTGAATCTGCACAGCAGAAATCCCACACTGAAACAACTGAGGGCAGACTCATTCCCCACACTAAATCAACAGTGAGGCCAGTTTGAATCCCCACACGTAAACAACTGAGGGCAGTCTGAATCCCTACGCTGAATCAACAGTGAAAGAAGTCTGACTCACCGCACTGAATCAACAATGAAGGCAGTCGGAATCCCCACACTGAAACAACACTGATGGCAGTTTGAATCCCCGCAGTGAATCAACAGTGAGGGAAGTCTGAATCCCCACACTTAATTAATAGTGCAGATTGAATGGCTACTTGGATGCATTTAATCTTCTTCCTTGACCACTTTTGGAAAGTAATTTTTTTCTGAATAGTTAAGAAGAAATTTTCACATAAAAATCTCCAGACAGTTAGCCTGACATGCTAATTTTCTTTAAATGCTACAATAACCGAACATGGAAAACCTCACCAGAGCAGAGAAAAAAAAAAAAAAAAGTGGGGGTGGGTAGTGTTTGTGGCGGGGGAGGATGGCTGCAGACCTTCGGCGGTGGAGGCAGTTGCGGGGGCCGAGCGGAAGCTGGTGAGGTTCTCAATCTGCGAGCGCAGGAACTTGCGGTCCTGCTGCAGGTCGTCCACCTGCCGTTCCAGGAAGCTGATGCGCTCCTGCTTGCTCTCCAGCAGGCACTGCAGCTTGGTGATGGTCAGCATCACACTGGGGGGCAGCCCTTCGGCCGGGGACAGCGCTGGAGCGAGACACATTCGGAGTGAGCGGCCCACACAGTGACAAAACAGCATGCCCTTCAACCCCCCAGATTTTTGTTACCATGTTATTATATATCTAACACTGAACCCACACCGAGCACTTCAGATAGACACCTGGACTTAATTTAATGAACTTTTTAATACTTAGATCTGATAGGCAGATGTTCTGTTGAATAGCGTCCGCGGCAGTGTAGTATAATGGTTAAGGAACTGCACTTGTAACCGAAAGGTTGCAGGTTCGATTCCCAGGTAGGACACTGCCGTTGTACCCTTGAGCAAGGTACTTAACCTGAATTGCTTCAGTATATATCCAGATGTATAGGAATGGATAAATGTAAGAAGTTGTGTAAGTCGCTCTGGATAAGAGCGTCTGCTAAATGCCTGTAATGTAATGTAATGTAAAAATGTTGCCTGCACGTAAATACTGTGTGCAAATGTACCTATACTGCATTTAGCGTGCACTGTGCATTTTCATACTGTTAGCAAACATCATGCATTATAGTGAAATTCGATCCCATCACCTGTATTTTGTATCCATCATCTCATGCTACTTGATATATTATTACCTGTTACAGAGACAATAATATAAAGAGCAAAGGCCTTCTATTGGAGGGCTATTTATTGGGACGTGAAAGTTCAAAGGCCATTCCGATTCCCCAGTTTCACAACAATAAACAAGCCTCGTTCCTGTTGTCCCGCTATTGGCTGGGCATCATATTGGAGAGTCCCTCATGAGGGTGATGACAGCCCGGTCTGTGATACAGCTGTATGCAGCTGCAGGTAGAGTGCGCATGATGGAAAACGCTGCCACACTGGGGTACAGCTGAGTCTGGCAAAGCACGTACTGTACTGTACAATTTGGTTGTGACCACTTTAGAGCTTTGTTAAACTCCATAATGTCACATATAAAAAACACGTACGGTTCCACTCTATTTATTTCTCTGAAAACCAGACCCATAGAAGGGTGTTGGTGCACTTAACTCCTTCAGGGGCAAGGAAAAATGCTGGCCATGTGGGCCAGTGTTTTTATATGACCGTTCAGTCAGTAAGTACACCTGGGGCCACATGTATAAACAGTGCTGAGCAGAAAAATGCCCTCAGAAAGCTGCATAAGAGAGTTTCCACGCGGAAATTCAGATGTATAAAATAATACGTGCTGCGAGAATCTACGTACCGCGGCACACGCTAGACACCATGCTTACGCAATGTTTTGAGCCAGTGTGATATGGCGAAACCATGATAGAAAGGCAGAGGGAGAAAATGCAAAACTTTGCATTAGCAGATTTCCGACTTTCTCCCTGAGCATTCTTTTACGCATTCTTTTGCTCAGAGTTTTATACATGTGGCCCCTGGCATACCAGGTAACTTGATCTCCTCTGTACAAACAGTGACTTTTAGTGAAATATTGAGAGCTTATGAGGAAGGTGTCCCCCTTCAGCCCTTGAACTGTTACCCAAGGCTGTTAGGGGCTTACTGGACACTGCGCTGCTGAGAGTGTTGTCCTGTTCCACATCGCTGGCTGTCCCAGAGGTTTCCCACTGAATCGCTTCTGGGTCATTCTCCTGCTTAAGCCAGCGCTGCGAGCTCACTCTTGCCTTCTTCCTCATGCCAGAGCTGGAGTCAATCTCAACACTTGGGCAGAATTGTGTGGGCTCCTCCAACCAAAGAGATGATGACATTTCGTCCTGGGGCCTTTGTTCACCTGCGAAATAAGGAGAAAGAGGTGTAAGGTGCTGCCACCAGTTGCTTGAGTCTCGCTATAAAAAGTTGGATGCTGATACGTGCCCAGGTCAGCTGTGCTGAATAGAATATCTGTCTAATGACAATATCATAAAATATGGCACTCTCTTTTTTCTCTTTTATGCTCTGTGACTTGAGCGAATGCAAATTTCAATCACTTAGTTGAGAGAAAACTGTATGGAAGTGGGCCATATGGTAACATTGGTAATATTGAATACCATAAATGCAAGTGACCCACCCCCCAAAAAGTTTCAAAAAGCTTGTCAAAATTAAATTACTTATGTTGTTTTATTTTTACTTCTGAGTGCAAACATCACAATGCTAATTATGAAACAACACAAAAGCTGCTAGCTATTAGACATTCTGTTGATGTGCTGCACACCCGTGGCACCCTGCGTGCCACAGATGTTTTGATGACACAATCCAGGCACTTGCGCCCATCACCCTCTCCGGTCTCCATGGAGATGATGAAACCAATGATAAGTCACTTGGCAACAATATACCTGTCAGTTAAACACATGCTTTCTCATTACCAGCATAGAACAGCTAAGATTTACACGTAAGCTAATATATCTAGATAATGTATTTTATTGTATTTAAATTTCTACCACTTCACATATAGCCTACAACATGTAGCTAGTTCAAGTTGTATTCATTTAAAGACATTTTGAACAATAGTATCTCTACAGATATACATTTCTATTTTTAGCTAAAGTTGACGCATGCTGGATAAGCTCCATTGATCACATTTTTTCATCCAATTTAATTTTTAATGATACTAAACCAATCCGCTGATTATTATAACACAAATGTAGCATCCGAAATACATACCTCTGCAGTTCTCCCTACTCAGCCGAGAAATAGCCTACAAGCACGTCTTGTCAAATTATGTTTATATTGTCCGGGGAAACTGGTTATTTTTTATATAAACACCAGTTCAACCATTTTATTTTCCAGCTCGCCTATTTTTCAGAAACTGCATACCTCGAAAGCAGCCGTCTTTGTGATCGGGGCCGGGGCTGGGGAGGTGATAGGCGACGACGGCAGCACCACCAGCCAGTCAGGAAAGGGGATGCGCTGAGTCCTCGCGCTACAGCCTTCTGCTCGGCGTCGGCGCTGTACATCAAGTGCACCACGGGACTTTGAGTGCAAAGCAGCCTTAACCATTTGACTTCATTTTGTCTTGCGTTTAATCTACGCACTATTGTTTGTCGGCACTTTCATTTACGTCTTTTGAGCAAGTATCAAAACAAGTTCGACAAACTTTCCGAAATGTGTTGCTAAAAATGAAAGAAAACACATTTATCCTGCAAAACACACTGCCTAGCCACAAATAAAAGGTTTGATTAAATGAACCTGACCCAGAGTGCATGATTTTGTGTAGGTGTGTAACGCGGCATACATTCTATTCAGTTGTTTTTCTCAAATGCTCTTTTCCCTTAAGCCATTTATAGGAACAGGTACAGGCATACGGGTAGCACAACCAGTTGATCTGGAGAAAAATGCCTCACACACATTTCTGACATATATTTTTATTGTCTTATTATTATTATTATTACATATACAATCTGCATTTTCACATACTGAGGCTAAATGGAGCTACAGCTACATTTGCCCAGATAACTACATTTTCACTTAAGTATTCCTATAACTGCCGTGCTACCTACACCAGTTCTCACTTTTTCATAACTTTTCTCCCCTGGATGGAATTAATATCAGTAGTATACATTTTGGAAAATTTTCACAAATGTCACAATGCCTTCAGTTAAGAAGCCAATTATTAAAATGCTGGATAGTAATCAATTTAAGAAAGACATTAGAAATGCAGCTGCCAGGATGAAACCATAAAATCACTACGGTCACAGGTTGACAGAGATCCGACTTCAAAACTTCAAAACTTCTTGAATTAAATTTGTCCCCTGGACACTGAACCTGTACTGCCTCCCCATACATCTATGTTTAGATAATATTCACACATACTACAGTTAATACTTCAACTTCACTACATACAAATGAATATGCTTACAGGATACATTAGCATATGTTATATATTAGTATGCATTAGTCTTCAATAGAAAAATAAAACTGAAAATGTGTACAGGTTTTCAAGCCATATTTTTGCCATGTGTGATTGTGATGCACGACAGCTGGATGTCCATATTTTGTTCATTCACAACTAGTATTTATTTTTATTTTTGGTTTATCATTGTCAAAAGAATCCCTTCTGAAACAAATGCCCATATTTTTCATCACATTAGTGGAATTTTACAGCAGACATAATTACATAAACAACTAAAGTTTTTTTGTTAGTTTGTTAATGGAGTGGTAACACTGTAGTGGACAGGGCTGGCAGATACTGGCACTACAACAGAACAATCTGATTGAAAGAAACACTTGATTTATTTTTAGTTGTTTTTAGTGTTCCTTGGTTACAACACTGCCTTTGTTGATTCAAAATCACAGAACCATGGACATCAAACTAATTTCCCTCAGGGCCATGAATAAGCAAGTTTTTTCCTTTCTCTCTTGATTCCTACATTATCCCAGTTATTACACACATTTAACTTCATTGACTTTGATTTTGGGAGCTATTAGTTAAGTGATCAGTTATGTCTGGGACTTTGTTCAGGCAAATACTAGCTTCCTGAAAACAGCCCTCAAGTAATTGAGTTTGATGCTCCTGTTCTTGAGGTTTCAAAGTAAAGTTGTCCGACAGTACACAGAATGGCTCATAACTGTCGACCAGGAAGAAATGGCAGTAGCTTAACACATTCACAAGAAATTATATAATGAATGAAACATTATAATGATGGGGAATCTAAAGCACAACTGGAACTGATATTGTAAGCTAATTATCAGTATATTACCTTACAATAAATATAAAAATTGAAATGATATTTTTTTGAATTTGTCTGACAAAATATGGGGCAAAAGAGACATTGTGGTTTTTTTTAACATAAAACACCAAATCAAAATAGTCATTTCTAAAGACGACACAGAAACGCTCAGAATATCCCACCTTGAGCATGCCTTTTCTGAGGTTATTTTCTAATGCAACAACTACTTTGGTGACAAAAGAGTGAGATTGAAAGAAAGGGAGAGCTGTGTTGAAGGTCGCTGCACTGTTACCATGGCCAGTTATGTGTCTGAATACAGTAGGAATGGTTGTGAGTGGAGTTAATAACTCGATCCGCTCTGGGTGTTCTGCCCCCACGGTGAGTCATCCCTCAGTGAAGGATCTCCAACAGCAGCCGCTTGAAGTCTCCATTGCAGTCAGACCTCAGGGCGTCCTTCAGGGACACGTCATACTTCTCCAGGTACAAGTCCTTGATGGTCTCCAGATCAATCTGACAGAAGAAACGTGCATACCCAGTTAGAAGCTTTTCTTCACACCTTATGAAATGGGTGGCATTCGTGTGCTGCTGTCTTAGACTTTCCTGGTAATGCAAGTCAAGCCAATTATGGACATTTTGTAGAAATCCTTTAGTAAGGGCAGGCTTTCTTCACAATGACCTCAATTGTAAAAAGTAAAGAATCTTTTTTTTGTGTGATTTTGGTCTAAGGTCATATGCTCACACTCTATGCTTTCATGTCTTGTGTTTTAACTGGGATCTTGCATGCTTTACAACATAAAACAGAGA